>JAQQSO010006304.1:0-11403 GCA_028658305.1 Pachyuromys duprasi
TTTTTAATTGGATTATTTGGTTTCTTGCTTTTTAACTTCTTGAGTTCTTTCTATATAGTGGATATTAGCCCTCTGTCAGAAGTGGGATTGGTAATGATCCTTTCCCAATCTGTTGGCTGTCGTTTCGTTCGGATGACAGTGTCCTTTGCTTTACAGAAGCTTTTCAGCTTTTCCATTGTTTGCGCTTGCTCCCTCTCTGTAGTCCCCTGCCTGTCCCTCTGGAGGCATGATTCCTGAGCCCCATACACATCAAATCTAGGAAGATGGGAGATATGTAGATTCTGTTCACAGTGTCACTGTTAACGGAAACTCAATTGCAGTCTGATCATATGGTCAAGAAGGTGGGTACCTTGACCCACTGCCATGCCAGATAGCCTCTTTCTCCAAAGTAATTTATGTTGAGAATATAAAACTGAGGGGGAAGAAAATTGGTGAAATGTCCTCTGATTCCTGAAGGGACTGGTCAGGCAATGGTCAGAAGTGCTATTTTTATTATCACCAGAAGAAGAGTCAAGGACAACACTTTACCACTGAACCTCTCATGATGTGCCTTTCACAGGGACGATGGCCTCTTTGTGTTGGACAAGTGACAAGGTTGCTGGCACTTGGAGTATGGATGCAGTTAGAAAAATAAAAAATGCATGCATGTATAAATAATTCTATACTTTTTCTTCTGGGATGGAATCTAGAACCTTATGCATGCTAGGCCAGTGCTCTACCGCAGACCTGTACTCCAAGTTCCTGCCATTGGGCAGTCATCAGTTAGGGTGGCCTTCCACTCTGGATTATTAACTTCAAAACTGTCTTGACCTACCTCAAGGAAATTGACTGCAAACTCATAAGTAGAGTGAGTACATTTTGAGAACAGAGTTGAAGCAATTAAAATATAAATGAGTATTTACTGAGCACCTATGGAACTTGGGAAAAACTAATAGCTTAGTGAAAGGGGATAAGGAACAGAAAATAATGTGGAAGGGGTATCAAAATAAATGTAAATAAGGAAGATAAGTAGCATGGTAACTGGTGGTATAGAACAAAACCAAGCAGGAAAAGGTTATGGAAGATATGTGCGTTTGGCAATTTCAGAGTGGCCATGAAACAGCCCACAAAGAAACCACCGTTTGGATAAACCTTAAAAGTGATGAAGAAAGTAGCCATGTGGGTAGTGGAAAAAACAAAAGTAGCTTCATTAGTATATTGAAGTAAATCTTAGACAACAAATAATAATGTTTCTTTTAAATGAAAAATATTTTTCATTTAAAAATATTCTGATCATGGATTTTTGTCCACCTCTTTTTGTCCACCTCTTCCTAGATCCTCCTACTTCTGCACTCACTCAACTCCACACTTTCTTTTTTTAAACGAACAAACCAATAAACAAAATAAACCAATTAAATAATAATATTAATAATGGTAATTCTAATAATAACTAAAAAGAAAAAACAAGAAACTCACATACAACCTGATAAAAACACAAAATCAGAAACCACAATATACAAGCCAAAGACCAATAGGACAAAACACACATGAAGAAATATGAGACGGAGAGTCTGCAAAAATACCATAAGTTCATTTTCTGTTTTCCATCAACTGCTGGGCATAGGGCCTGCCCTCAAGTGTGGTTATATACCCAGTGAGACTCCACTGGAAAAAAATAATTTTCCTTTACAAGTGGAGGCCAACTAGAAATAGCTTCAGTTACATCATCCAGACATAAACTCTGAATGGCAGCTGGTTTCAAGTTCATATGTAGGGTGCCATACTTAAAAAATTAACAATAATATTTTTATACCATATATTTTAAGTACAAGCATTATTTATTGCTTTGTTTTCTCATAAATGTTTGACTCATCCTGAATAATGTTAATGCAATTTCATTCTTTCTTATTCTAATTTTTCTGGTAAAAACATATCTTGTTCCTTAGATGTACAGATTTTAGTATGTTTATCCTATATTACATGTCTAATATCCACTTGTGAGTGAGTATATACCCTTTGTGTCTTTCTGCTTCTGGGATACCTCACTCAGGATGATCTTTTCCAGTTCCTACCATTTACCTGCAAATTTCGTGATTTCATTGTTTTTTTATTGCTGAGTAATAATTCCATTGTGTAGATGTACCGCAATTTCTGTATCCATTCCTCAACTGAGGCATCTGGGCTCTTTCCAGCATCTGGCTATTACAAATAAAGAGGACTCTGGCTAGGATGCTCAATCTCCATTCCAAAAGGCAAAGAGGATGGACATCAGAGGAGGGAGAAAACAAGGAACAGGACAGGAGCCTACCACAAAGGGCCTCTGAAAGGCTCTACCCTGCAGGGTATCAGAGCAGATGCTGAGACTCATAGCCAAACTTTGGGCAGAGTGCAGGGAATCTTATGAAAGAAGGGGGAGATAGTAAGACCTGGAGAGGACAGGAGCTCCACAAGGAGAGCAACAGATCCAAAAAGTCTGGACACAGGGGTCTTTTCTAAGACTGTTACTCCAACCAAGGACCACTCATGGAGATGGCTTGGAACCCCTGCACGGAGGTAGCCTATGGCAGTTCAGTATTCAAATGGATTCCATAGTAATGGGGACAGGGACTGTCTCTGACAGGAACTGATTGGCCTGCTCTTTGATCACCAACCCCTGAGGGGGAACAGCTTTATCAGGCCACAGAAGACAATGCAGCCACTCCTGATGAGACCTGATAGACTAGGATAAGAGGGAAGGGGAGGAGGACCTCCCCTCTCAGTGGACTGGGAGAGGGACAGATGTGGAGAAGAGGAAGGGTGGGATTGGGAGGGGAGGAGGGTGGTACAGGGGGGATACAAAGTGAATAAACTGTAATTAATAAAATAATTAAATATTAAAAAATAAAAAATACATCTTATTACCAGTTCAATTTACATTTCTCTTATTATGAACATCTTTGAAGAAGTTATTGTTTTTATTTTTAAGGTTTTATTCAATACTGTCTTCCTCCAATTTCAGTTTGCGTTTATTTTACAATTTTGTGCATGTATGCATTACACTCTGACTACTCCCACCTTCCCTTCCCTCCTCCTGTCCACTCCCTCCCCTCCCCACAATGTTTTTCCTCACATTCATATCTATTAGGTTTGTTCTGTGTCCCACTGTGATTAACGAGGGGCCATATGTGTGACCATGTATTTGGAATTATCTGTTGGAGCCTGTTAAGCTCATGATTTTCCTTTTTCTCAGAATCTACCAATAACCAACAGTTACATGTCAAAGAACAGGGTCTGCTATCTCTGACTGATTATTACTAGGGCTCAATGTAGGTAAGTGTAAGTGTTACTGAATCATTGATTACAATAGTGGTATGAAGAGTAGAGAATGACATTTTGCAGCCCTTCTCTCTGTCTTCTCGATTTTACATACTTCCTGCCCCTCTTCTGAAATGTTCCCTAAGCTTTAGAGGGGTGGTGTGAGTGACTTGTTCAGGGCTAATTTCTCATCTGTCACTTATTTTCTGTATCTTGGGCAGCCATTAGTCTCTGTGTTCACCATTGCTATTGTAAGAAGGCTTCTCAGATAAAGCTAGGAGCTGCTTTTGTCTGTGATATAAATACAGGCATTTAGAAGGCAGTTCACCATTTGAAACACCCTTCCTGCACGGATCTACTACCCTTCCAGGTGAGAGCTGTTAACCATACATTGGTGCCTACCTCCTACCATGGAGTGGGACTTAAATCCAAACATAGAGCAGCTGGTTATTTCCCCGGAGGTGAAGCTGTTCTTACACAGGTTGATTTTCACATGCGTTCCGATGGTTCCTTTATACTCCGTTAATCCTTTCCCTTGTTAATTCTTGCCATCATCCTGCATTATCTACCTAGCCACCCTTCCTCTTTGCATTAGGGTCTTGAGCACAATAGTAGCCCAGTCTAATTCCTAAAGGATCATTAGTTTAATAGATATACTGAGAATATTTTACTTAGAGGAAGAGGTTGATTCAGTAAATCCAGATAAAATAGTTACTGTACATTTGGTGAGTAGTGTCTTAGGTGAGAGAGCTATTAGTGGCATTGGCCAGATTCTTTCTCTTCCCCCTATTTCTCTCTCCTTCCCCCACTTCTCTCTTTCTCCCTCTTCCTCACACACCTCTCTGTCTCTGTGTGTGTGTTTGTGTGTGTGTATGTCTGCGATAATTGGAGAACACTGGTAAATGGGCTGAACAGATAGTGAAAGTAAAGGAGGAAATTTGCTTTGGAATCTTTAGTCCATAACTGAGATGTGTGAGGTGCAGTTTGCTTTTAGACATAATGATTTAGA
Source organism: Pachyuromys duprasi (assembly GCA_028658305.1). Classification (NCBI taxonomy): domain Eukaryota; kingdom Metazoa; phylum Chordata; class Mammalia; order Rodentia; family Muridae; genus Pachyuromys; species Pachyuromys duprasi. The sequence continues at coordinate 4,283 of JAQQSO010006304.1, forward strand.
AAAATCCTAAGATACTTATTTCAGATCCATCCATTTTCCTGCACATTTCACACTCATTTTTACAGTGCTGAATAAAATTCCATTGTGTATGTGTGCCATATTTTCATTATCCAGTCATCTGTTGATGGATATCTATGATTTCATTTTCCTCCTGTTATTGATAGAGCAACACACATGGATATGGAAGTTTCTTTGTGCAAGAAACAGACTCATTTGAATATATGCTCTGGTTTCTCTTTAGATTGTAATTATTTGCCTTTTGCCAATACTTATTAAATTTAAAGTGAAAGTGTTTATTCTTCACCGCTTCTGTTATTTTTAGTGCCTAGAACAGAAGATCTTAACTTCTCTTTTGAGAGTTCCCCTCCTTGTGTCTGCACCCATCCCTAGTCTTTATTGATTTCCTTTCCTGTTCCCTTTGTTTTGCCTTTACATAATGAACTGTTTCGATATCTCATACACTGTCTGCTCTGTCTCCCTGGAGTAGAGAGTGTTTTAGGTTCTAACTACTTTCCTTGTAAGGGTCTATCTGTTTATATCATTCCTGACCATTCTCCTTGGAGAGGAAAAAAAAAGAACATGGTTCTACATTGGCAACAACTAAGTGCTTTGCGTGAACTGGGGAGTTGGAAGAAGAAGGCTGTGAATCTAGTCATAGCTGCTTTCTTTCTCTATGTTATGCTCAGCTTACAGGACGGGTCTCCACCCCATCGCGCAGTGTGGCAGAGGGGCATTCATAACCAGTTTGCTTGTGTAGCACTTGATTGAAGTATCCTTACCCCCATGATTCTAGAATTGCAGCTGGGCAGAACCTGGTTGAATGCACTACATTCTCTGAGAAAGCCCTAAGGCCGGGCAAAGTGTTACACACCTGTGATCCCAGCATTCCGGAAGGCAGAGGCAGGCGGATCTTTGTGAGGTCAAGGCCAGCCTGCTCTACAAAGTGAGTCCAGCACAGCCAAGGCTACACAGAGAAACCCTGTATCAAAACAAAAACAAACAAACAAACAGTCTTAAACCTGAGTTTGAATTTTTCAGAATTTAAGACTAGAATTCAATCTTTGTTTTTTTTTTTAATAATCAGATTTTTTGTAATGTGTGAGACTAACAGTGAATGTAGCCAATAGATTTTTATTTCATAGCATAGGGATGTAGAGCACGCTCTCTGGGTTTTCCAGTTAGTCAGAGGGTGAGTTCATGTTGCTGGGTGACTCTTTCATTTCCTTCATGGCTGTCTGTGCAGTTCCAGGAGAGCCAGGACGTGCAGTGTCTAACGTGTGCTCAGCCTGGCAGTGGGCGGGAAGGCCATTTATTTACCTCCACATGCAGTAGCCTTCCTTGAGGTCATCTCTCAGCTCTGCATCCTATTGGACAGTGTTCCGAAGCTGTGTTTATGTGCAATTAGCAGTTGCTATGGGATAATTTCAACACTGTTTAAATAGTGTGGGGCATAGGTTGCTCAACTTCCATCTCACGTTGCTTGCTTACGAGCCTCTTGAGTGCTAGTCTTTTGTAGTTGGAGAATGGCATGTTACAGTGGCTTTTCAAGTCGGGACTTGATTTGTTAACTTGTCATACAAAATGTTGCTTTAGTTCTCTCTGGTTAACCTTGTCCTCAGATGAGTGACTTGGTATTTCAGAGAAACAGTAATTTTTAAAAAAATAATTTAATTTTATTTTATGTGCATTAGGGTGAAGTTGTCAGATCCCTTGGAACTGGCATTACAGACAGTTGTGAGCTGCCATGTGGGTGCTGGGAATTAAGCCCACATCTTTTGGCAGAGCAGACAATACTCTTAACCACTGAGCTATATCTCCAGCCCTGAAACAGTAATTTTTAAATTTAATTTTATTTATATATTTATTTATTACAATTTATTCACTTTGTAGCCCCGATGCAGCCCCCTCCCTCATCTCCTCACAGTCTTAGCCACCTTCCCTCTTCTTCCCCTATTCCCATCCCCTAGTCCCCTGATAGGGGAGGACCCCTCCCCTTCTATCTGACCCTAGCCTAACAGGTCTCATCAGGATTGGCTGCATCATCTTCCTCTGGCTGCAACCCCCACCCCAGGGGAAGGTGATGAAAGAGCCAGCCCCTGTACCCCTTACTAGGGCAACCACTTGCAAACTGGGCAGCCAATGGGCTTCCTTTGAACCGGGGTCTAGATCCTCTCCATGCATGGTCCTTAGTAGGGGTATCAGTCTCTTCAGGGCCCCCTGGGCCCAGCTATTTTTGGCTCTGTTGTTCTTCTTGTGGAGTTCCTGTCCCTTCCAGGTCTTTCTCTCTCTTCTTCCATAAGGATCCTGGCACTCTGCCCAAAGTTTGGCTGTGAGTCTCAGTATCTCCTTTGATACCCTGGTGGGTAGAGTCTTTCACAGGTCCTTTGTGGAAGGCTCCTGTCCTGTACCTTGTCTTCTCCTACTTCCTATGTCTATCCTGTTTGCCCTTCTGAATGAGGATTAAGCATCTTCCCTAGAAAGACACAAATGATATATATTCACTTATAAGTGGATATCAGCCATCTAATATAGGATAAACATACTAAAATCTATAGCCCTAAAGAAGCTAAAGAAACAGTGATTTTTAGTGGACCTGAGTCTACCAAGAGTCTTCAGAGCAGGCCTTGCAAGGACATTACAGATAGGACATATCTGTATTCCAGCCACATGGAGAGTTTGCCATGTGACTATCTAAAATCTGAGTAGGAAATAAATTATAGCAGTGTCCTGAAAGCTTTCCAGGACTACCCTAGTTGCCAAGGGCCAGAGTATCCAGCCCATACTTTTTTCTTTTTCTATTATTTTTCTTTTCTTTTGAGACAGGGCTTTGCTGTATATCCTTGACTGTCCTGGACTCATTTTGTAGATCAGGCTGGCCTTAAATTCATAGAGATCCTCCTGCCTATGCCTCCCTGAGTGGTGGGATACAGGAGTGCCCCACCATGCTCTGATATAATTTTCTGTCTCTTATTAGAAAACAAACAGGATTATAAGGGATAATAATTAAATACAATACAATAATATAAAACAAAACTTGACATTCAGAATTGGACAAAACAAATAGAAGGAAAAAAGCCCAAGAATAGGGCACGTGAAACAGATACAAACACAAAAACCTACTCATTTGCACACTCTGGAATCCCATGAAAACACCGAAGTGAGTCTTGGTATATACACAAGGGACCTTAAGGGAAAAAATATTTTTAAAAAAGACAACCTCCTTGACATGACATTATGGAGACAAGGAACCTATAATCGTGACCTTGAGTTTGTTTTCTGTTGGCTGTTTATTGCTGGGCATGCAGCCTGACCTTAGGAGTAGTTTGTTTGCCTGTGGAGACTGCCTTGGAGAAAACTACATTTTCATTTGCAAGTGGATATGAATTGGAGATTGCTTCTGGGTTAAGGGTGGGAGCCTGTGTCCACTTCTTCCATCTTCAGGACCCCATCCGGGATAGATCTGTGTAGGCACCACCATGCTTATTTCAATACCCTTTTCCCCTAGAGATTCTCAACGAGAATGAAATGAACTAACTCAGTGATATCTATGCTAGGGAGCAAGACAGGGCAAGCCAGTAACTCAGCTCTCCAGCTTTGTTTATAAAAAGAGTTGTGGTTTGTGCCTGGTTTCAGCTTTGTTCTTTTGCTCTACTCTACATGCTCAGTCATGCAGCCTTGGCTTGCAAGTAGTTACATGAGGAGAGGGATACATCACCCCTTTTTGGAAAATGTTGGCGTTAGTTAAAAAAAAAACTCTTTTATTTACATTTTTTAAAAAAATCTTTTTCTCCCTACTCCACCCCAATCCCTTCCATCACCCCAGCACCAGGTAGGAAAGAGGGATAGTTAGTGGGAGAGGGGGTGCAGTTTTTTTAGCTGCTTCCTGCTGGTCAGGGTCATCGGATTCCTTGGAGCCAGTCTAATCCTCAGTTCAGAAGATCTCCATCTTCTTGTCTCACAACAGCAACCAGGTGCTGCAGAGGGGAAGCAGGAACAGCCTGCTTCTCCCTCTCCCTCTCCCCTCCCCCTCCCCTCCCCCTCCTCTCCCTCTCCCTGTCTCTATGCCTTAGGTGGAGAATAAAGGCATGATTTCTCTAAAATATCACATTATTGCCTTCCATGAAGAACTTTTAAACACCCAAGTCACCCATAGCCATCTCCATTAGAACAAATTAATTTTCATTTCTCTATAGAAAAAGTACATGTATATGCCTGTGTGCATGTGCTCGTGTGTATGTCAGTGGGTGTGCGTTTACTTACATATGTATATGGGATAGAGGTGCAGTGTATATAGAGGCCTGAGGTCACAGCTGGGCATCCTACACTTTCTACTGTTTATTTATTTATTTTTCTGTAATACCTTTCACTGAACCTGGATCTCACTGTGTTGCCTAGACTGCCTGACTAGTGACTTTTGAGATTGTCCTGACTTTGTCTTCTCAAAGCTAGGATTGCAGGTACTTGGTTTTCTGCATAGGTTCTGGGGCTCTGAATTCAGTCCCTTACTTTTAAGCCACTGAACCATGTATCCTACAAACACATTTTCACAAATCTACTATGATACGTCACATCCTGTTGTTTGATACATTGTGAAATATGTGAAGCCAGCTGGAATTGTCCAGTTTCCACAAAAATTAACAAGAGCAGGCATTCATTAAACACATCATAAAAGAAATGAGAAAACTAACTCTGAGTACAAATATCTTTACATAAAATGTACTATTTCCTTGGAGAGTTACCTAAATATTGAGTGACAGATAAAATAACTCGCAGACACATTGCATTCCAAATGTAACAGGTGGATGAAACCCAAGGTAAGCAATGCTATTTTAAACTCAGTGTCAGAAACTGTCAGACTGGAGGTCACATGGATCTGATGTTCTCAGAAATGGGAGGCCCGGATACTTTCACAAACCTTAAACAGTATATGTGGGGCTGGAGAGATGGCTCAGCCGTTAAAGGCTAGGTTCACAACCCAAAATAGAAGAGCTCGGGTCCCAGCACCCACGGCTGCCTCTCCAGTCACCTTTTTTGTCTTATACCACACTGTAACGTGACATGAAAAAAAAGTTAATATTGCTGGGATCCAAAGCAAATAAACTGTAATCAATATAAAAAATAAAATTTATATGAAAAACAGTATATGTGTATAATTGTGACTATTAACTGACTTCAGAACCTGGTAAAACTGGCGCATGCTTACCTAATATAAGTTGGGACCCACGTTGTGAGCAATGAAATCTTACTATTGTTTCTATTTAGGGTATTGATAACACTTTATCCGTGTTCCTATGACCGCCTGGAACTTTGCCACCAACCAGCTGTGTGACCCTGAGTCAGGATAAGTGTATGAAAACATCACTTCCTTATTTGTGAAAGTGAGAAGTTGGCTTCTATTAACAGGAGTGCTCTCTTATTAAAGGTCTTCTGTAACCACGAATAAATTGACTCTCCAAAGATACCTGACTAAGAAGGGACAGAATTTCTGTGAACTTGTTAAGATTAATCATTTTTCATAGTCTTGCCAAATGCAAAGAAAGAGATGTGGCATGAAGGATTAACAAATCATGTTTGATTGGGAAAAATGTGTGACATTTTTAGCTGGCATTTTATTTGGCACAGAACAATATTAGACTACATTTGCATCCTTTTGGACTGTACTTCACAAGTTGGCCTTAATATTCATTTTCATAGCATCCAGCTGTCTGACTGGACTTCTGAATCAGAAAGAGACTACAAAAAAAATTCCAATTAATAGCTTTCATGAAGTCTGTGAAGTAGGTGGGTAATTTTGTATTTCTATTCCTGCAGAGGAAATAAAAGAGGTAATATATGCAAATAAGCTGACTGTTTTCCAAGATGTAGCTTGGTGTTCGAAAGGCAAGTCTCATGACCTGTAGGTAACATAAAAGGAAGTTAAGCAGTTGTTAAAAGATCTCACAAAAACATTTAGTTTGGAAAACTTTAGTCCAGGCCCTAATTAGATCCTGAGATAGAGAATCCCTCATCTTTTGGGGAATTGGATTTACGGGTGCTGAGATGTGCAAATGAGATGATGATGTTTCAAGTCTGCACCACCACCTCAAAAAAAAAAAAAAAAAAAAAGCTTAAGAATGACAGGTATCATGATATCATTAAGCATATTGTGTCCCCAGAGAGGAAAACTCATGCTAGCCTGATTCTCTCTGGATCACTGGAGCAAAGCCCCACCAGTGTGTGGCAGATGTGAAGACTCTTGCTTACACAGATGTAGGTCTAATGCTCTTGCTCTCCTGTGAAAGAGTAAGACCGCACCAGGACTTTCCCCTATACTCTGCTATCTCCTCACTCTCACCCCTTATTCTGGGATTTAGAGTTCAAATTTCATGTTTAGCTGTATATTTATGGTTCCATTCTGCAAATTCCACTTCTAGTGGATCTACTCAGTCAGACAACACAATGCTGTGGTCTCATTTCTGGCTGGTGTAACAGAACAGTTCTTTCAAGAGTAACTTTGCAGATCTTACTATTTCCCACTTCTTTCATAAGATTCCCTGCACTCTGCCCAAAGGTTGGCCATAAGTCTCAGCATCTGCTTTGATAGTCTGCAGGGCAGAGCATTTCAGAGGCCCTCTGTGGCAGGCTCCTAACTTGTTCCCTGTTTTCTCCTTCTTCTGATGTCCATCTTGTTTGCCTTTCTGGATGGGGATTGAGCACTTTAGCAAAAGTTCTCCCTCTTGATTAGTTTCTTTAGGTGCATAGATTTTAGTAGGTTATCCCATATTATATGTCTATATGAGTGAGTATATACTGTGTGTGTCTTTCTGCTTCTGGGATAGCTCACTCAGGATGATCTTTTCAAGTTCCCACCATTTACCTACAAATTTCATGATTTCCTTTTTTTTTTTTTTTATTGCTGAGTGATATTCCATTGTGTAGATGTACCACAATTTCTGTATCCATTCCTCAGATGAGGGGCATCTGGGTTGTTTCCAGCTTCTGGCTATTACAAATAAAGCTGCATCAAACATGGTTGAGCAAATGTCTTTATTGTGTACTTGAGCCTCTTTTAGATATATGTCTAGGAGAACAACAGAACCAAAAAAATCTGAGCACAGGGGTCTTTCCTGAGACTGATACTC
>JAQQSO010006305.1:0-11402 GCA_028658305.1 Pachyuromys duprasi
GTCTATAATGGCGGGTGCGGGCACCCAGCGCAGCCGCTCGTCCAGATCAGAGCTGTGCGCCGCTGGTCACAGGGAAATTTCTCCAGGTAATAACTGGGTGTCCCTAGGGTTTTCCCACTTGATTTTCTCACCGTAGGAGTTCCGCTCACCTGGCACTCACAATGCTGGCGTTTTAGGTCCCAGAGTTCAGTCTCCTGGTCACTGCGTTGTTTGTGCTCTCCTACTCCTCAGACACAGTGTTCTCTCGTGGCAGCCATCTTGGATCTCCCTTTTTTTTTTTTTTTTTTTTTTTTTTTTTTTTTTTTTTTTTTTTTTTTTTTTTTTTTTTCCTGGTTAAATCTTTGTGTGGTTTAGGTAACAAGGCAACTGTAACTTAATAGAATAAGTTTAGCAATGTGCCTTCTGTTTCTATTTTGTGGAATATTTTGAGAAGTATTGGTATTAACTCTTTTTTGAAAGTCTGGTAGAATTCTGCACCAAAGCCATCTGGCCCTGAGATTTTTTGATTGGGAGACTTTTAATCAATACTTCTACTTCCTTAGGGGTTACAGAACTATTAAGATTGTTAATGATCTTGATTTAAATTTAGTAAGTGAAATTTTTCAAGAAAATCATCAATTTCATTTAGATTTTCTAGTTTCATGGAGTACAGGTTTTGGAAGTAAAACCTATTGATTCTTAGGATTTCCTCAATGTCTGTTGTTATATATCTCTTTTCATTTCTGATATTTTAAATTTGGATATTATTTCTCTGGTTTTACTTAGTTTGGCTAAGAGTTTATCTATTTTGTTGATTTTCTCAAAAACCTGCTTTCAGTTTCCTTGATTCTTCGTATTTTTCTCTTTGTTTCTAAGTTATTGATTTATGCCCTGAGTGTGATTATTTCCAGCTGTCTACTCCTCTTGGGTGTGTCTTCTTCTTTTTGTGCTAGAGCTTTCAGGTGTTCTTTTAAATTGTTTCTATGAGCTCTTTCCAGTTTCATATAAAGACATTTATGCTATGAACTTTTCTGTAACACTGCTTTTACGGTGTCCCATAAGTTTGGGTATGTTGTGCCTTCATTTTCATTGAATTTTAGGAAGTCTTTAATTTCTTTCCTTATTTCTTCCTTTACTGAGTAGAGAGTTGTTCAGTTTCCATGTGTTTGTACACTTGTTTCTTACGTTGTTGAGGTCCATCATTAATCCATGGTGGCCTAGTAAGATATAAAGGATTATTTCCATCTTCCTTGTATCTGTTGAGGCTTGCTTTGTGACCAAGTATATGGTCAATTTTAGAAAACGTTTTGGGTTTCGTTGCAATATTCTGTAGATATCTTTTAGGTCCATTTGATTCATAATATCATAAGATGGGTTAGTTTGTTTCATTATTTCTCTGTTTAGTTTCTGTCTTGTTGACCTGTCCATTGGTAAGAGTGGAGAGTGGAAAGTCTCCCACTCTTATTGTATAGGGTTCAATGTGTGATCTAAGGTTAATATATTAATATATTGTTTATGAATTTGGGTGCTCTTGCATTTGGGACATAGGTGTTCAGAATTGAGAGGTCATCTTGGCGAATTTTTCCTTTGATGAGTATCAAGTATTTTCTCCATCTCTTTGGTTTACTTTTGGTTGAAAGTCTATTTTATTAGATATTAGAACTGTTATTCCTGCTTGGTTCTTGGGTCTGTTTCCTTGGAAAACCTTTTTCCAGTCCTTTACTCTGAGGTAATTTCTATCTTTGCTGCTGAATGCAACAAATGATGGATCTTGTTTTCATATCCATTCTGATAGTCTTTATCTTTTTATTGGGGAACTGAATCCATTGATGTTGAGAAATATTAATGACCAATTATTGTTGGTTCCTGTAATTTTGATGTTGGTGGTGGTAGCGTGTGCGTGTGTGTATGTGATTCCCTTCTTTTGGTTTTGCCTGTGTGATATTATATGTTTCCTGTGTTTTCTTGGATGAAGTTAATCTACTTGTGTTGGAATTTTCCTTCTACTGTACTCTGTAGGGCTAGGTTAGTGGAAAGATATTGTTTAAATTTGGTTTTGCCATGGAATGTCTTGTTTTCTCTATCTGTGGTGATCAAAACTTTTCTTGGATATAGTAGTCTGGGATGGCATCTGCGGTCTCTTAGGATTTACATGATATCTGCCCAGGCCCTTCTGGCTTTTACAGCTCTGTTGAGAAATCTTGTGTGAATCTATTAGGTGTGTCTTTATTTGTTACTTGCTCTTTGTTCACTGCAGCTTTTAATATTCTTTCTTTGTTCTGTAGATTTAGAGTTTTGATTATTATGTGGTGGGAGGTTTTTCTTTTTTGTTGCAATCTCTTTGTTGTTCTGTAAACTTCTGTATGTTTATAGGCATCTCTTCCTTTGGCTAGGGAAATTTTTTCCTATGATTTTGCTGAAAATACTTTCTGGGCCTTTGAGCTGGGAATCTTCTATTCCTATTATTCTTAGGCCTTTTCATAGTATCCCAAATTTCCTGGGTGTTTTGTGTTAGAAACTTTTTAGATATAGCATGTTCTTTGCCTGGTGTGTCAATGTCGTCTACCGTATCTTCTATGCCTGAGGTCCTCTTTTCTACTCTTGTATTCTATTGGTGATACTTGCTTCTGTAGTTCCTGTTCTCTTTCCTAAGTTTTCCATCTCCAGGATTACTTCAGTTTGTGTTTGTTTTATTACTTCTATTTTTTTCAGGTCTTGACCAGGTTTATTAATTTTCTTCTTCTGTTTGCTTGTATTTCATGCATTTTAAAAGGGATTTATTAATTTCCTTCACCTGTTTGACTGTATTTTCCTGTATTTCTTTGAGTGATTTATTTCCTCTCTACAGACCTCTATCATATTTATAACATTAGATTTAAGGTCCTTTGTGTGTCTCTACAGACCTCTATCATATTCGTAAGATTAGATTTAAGGTCCTTTGTGTGTGTGTGTATATGTGTATATGTGTGTGCTTCAGGTGTGTTAGGATATCCACGGCTTGTTATAATAGGATAGTTGGGTTCTGGTAGTGCCATATTGTCCTGGTTTTTGTTGAGTGTGCTTTTATGCTGGACTTTAGGCATCTGGCTGTCCTGGTTTGGGCAGGGATGGTGGTCCTCAATGGCAGTAGGCCTCTGTGATTGCAGGGAGAGCTGGTATGCCTTAATGGCTGCAGGCCTTTAGTGATCCCTGAAGGCTGACAGCCTCTGGGATTGCAGGAAGACTCAGGGCCCAGGAAATGTCACCCGGAGGGCATAGGGCAGACCCCATAAGCTGTTGGGTTTGTCTAGAGAAGCATGGCAGGCAAGGAATTGGGGTAGGGTTTTCACCTGGTATTTCCTAAATGCTGCTGATCTCTGTGCTTAGAGGTATATTTGGGACACTGGTAATGGAATGCAGAAGGGGCAGGTGACATGGGGTAGATCTCACCACTGCTGGGTTTGCCTGGAGAAACGTGGTGAGCAAGGAATTGGGGGAGGGGTCTCATCTGGTAGTCCCTGATGGCTGCCAGTCTCTGGAATTTCAAATAGAACTGAGGCCTGGGAAATGGCTTTCAGGGGCAAAGGGCAGACATCACTGCTGCTTGGATTGCCTGAAGGAACTCTGACAGCAAGCTATCAGGCTGCTCTTGGACTTTATCCAAGAGACATGGCTATTGTTTAAGCATGTGTGTTGAAAGTATGACAGTGCAGCCTCAACATCCAGAGCAGCCTCTCTTGACTGTGCAATAGATACCAGATTCAGAGACATATTAAACCTAATAATCATCATGACCCATATTCACTTAGATTCTTCTGCATCTTAAAACATGAGGGCCAAAAATATTCACATTAAAATCACATCTCCAAAGGCTAATCTAGATGAAACTTGATCTCAGAGGTATCTGCCTTCCAAATAATATTTCTGATATGACAATAAACTGCTTTACTCTGCAAAGTAGAGATTGGAGCTGTGTGCTTCGTAATAAAAATGGAGTAAAATAAGCCATGCTCTATGTGCTAAATATTTTTTTCATTTTTTGGCGGTAGATGAGTGTATATGCATATAATCAATAAATAAAGTATAAAATCCATGACAGCATCAGAATGGCTATTTCAACTATATAGAAGTTGAATAAGATGTATAGACTTTTGCTGTAGTTAATATTGGTGTATGATGTTTTTATTTGAAAAATTTTATAGTAATATTTATTAATGCTATACGTATATATATTTTTCTCATGCAACACGTGTGGAAAGCCACCTAAATCTTAAATGGTATTTTCATACCATAAAATCTTCAGGAACTCAACTTCTTGGCAGAAAACTATGCCTCCACCATGATGCAAGATTGCAGCTGGAAATCCAAGCATCAATTCCATGTTCCAAGTGTGGGACTAGAGAAACTGATGAAGATATAAGGCACAAAGTGTGAAAAGGCTTGGTATTCAAAAAGTTGCTAAATGGCATCTTAATTCCACATTTCATTACCTAGAACTTGGGCATATGACAACACCTAATTGAGCAGGAAGCTGAAAAATCTAGTTCATTCCTATAATCTTGTATTCCTGGCTAACCATTCCATTGTTGTGAAAAGAAAGAAAATAGATAATGGGGGCTTCTATCAGATTCTATCACACACACACAAATGTACACAAGCAAGCACTTTTAAATATTTCAATATTTTAAATAGCCACTGAATTTACTAAAAACTAAAAGCTATCTAAATATTTGATCATATTACAAAAGAAAGTTCAGATATGAAAATTAAAGCTCAGTCTCAGAAACAAGTCTCATGAAAAACAAATAACCCCTAAATGGCTCGTCTTACGCAACTCATTCTCACCAAAGCTCCATCAAATCTATTGACTGATCTTGGGAAGACTCATGTCATTAAACTTCATATTCTTGTTCCAAACTGCAAATAGTAATACATTTCTTCTATTATTTGTGTGTGTGTGTGTCTGTGTGTGTGTGTGAGAGAGAGAGAGAGAGAGAGAGAGAGAGAGAGAGAGAGAGAGAACAGTGATGAAACAGTGACTCTCTATGCAGGTCGGTTTGCTTTTATAGGTCTGGTTTGTAAAACAATATTACACAGTTTTATTTGATCCAGAGGTTTATAAGCCTACAAGGAGATCAGCTTAGCCAGGCTACTCTAGTTGCTAGCAGGGTAACCTAACCTAACAAGCAGAATGAAACCTTACAAAAGAAGCTTGTTGGCTGATTAGTTTAATGATTTCAGAAATCACTGGTATTCAGCTCAAAGGGTGTTAGGATTTTCTATTTCTTCTCATCTTTAATCTATTTCCTTCTCCATTAGCATAATCTTCATCAAGTCCTTTTCATCTGGTGCAACTCTCATCCTATCAATTTAAAAAGCAGGAGTCTTGTCTTCAAGTCATCTTAACACTGTCCTTGGTGTTAGTCTCATTGGTTATGCTTGGGAAATAAGTTGAGCCCTGAACCTACTGCAATTATCACAGTAGACAGAATAAGGTCATTGACTGTTCTCAAGTTTTCAACCATCTTATAGTTTTGGAAACTTGATTCTGTGGCATGATTAAGAAAAAAAATAAGCTAGCTAGACAACTTAATAGATTGAACATTGAAATTAATTTTTATTTTCTTTTGTAAGTCAAAATCTTTTCCAGAGTCTGGAGAAACTGCTGGGATAATTTCTGCCCCTTGTTTTGTATTTGAATGCGGTGATGGTTACTCTTCATTGTCAACTTGACTGGAATTAGAAATAGCTAGGGAATTTAAGCTCATCTCTACATGTGTCCAAAACTCTGCCCAGAAAGAATTGACTGAGTGGAGAGGACTCACCTAAATTTAGATGACATCATCACGTGAACCATGAGACTTGAATGAAATAAAAATGATATAAAAGAGAATCCAGCTAAGCCAGCATTGCCCTTTCTCTGCCTCCTGTTCTGCTGGCATGAGCTAATAACCATCAGCATCAAGTGTCCTCTCCATGACAGAGTGAAGTCTCTGAAATGGTGAGTCAAGACAGCTCCCTCCTCCCTTATTTGGGTCAACTATTTGGTCATAGTACCACAAGTGCACCTAGCACAAAGTTAATTGATTTGCCTGATAATTACCAGCTGATTAGTGATAGCACCAAGGTGGGTAACTCTTTCTTTTAGCTTCAGCTCAACAGTTTTTCTCACCATAAATCTCCAGATCTTCTAAAGGGTAAATGACTACCATCTAATTTGTAATAACCCTCAGTAATAGTTTTCTCCACTTTCTAAGCCATTGGTTCTTTTATTTCAATTTGGTTCATCACTCAAGCCACAAAGGATATAGAAAAGGAATTTAGTGCCACAAAAAATATATGTTTCCTTTCTGGAACTCTCAGCAACAGAATAGTTGAGATTCACATTTTTATTCCTAAGAAATGTTATTTTGAAAACTCCTCTGGCTCCTCTCCCTTCCCCCATCATGTCTTGCTCTCTCCTTCTCTCTTTCTCTTCATCTCCATCCAATAAACCTCTTTCATATAAAAAATTCTTCTCTGGAATAATTATTATTTTCTTATGGGAACATAAATTAATACTTTTTGCTTTAAAAAAATGCATGCTTATTGAAGCGGTATGGTAGAAACACAATGAGACAGAGTGACCTTCACCACACACTGCCTGGAAATGACCCCTATTGTCATACTGACAGGTGTGGTGTTGTATAAAAGGCCATATTACAGAAGGTGTTTTGTAACTTGCTTCTTTTGTTTACCAATATGTTATAAATGTGTTGCAAGTCGATCCATATAAATCTGCATCTTCCACTTAAGTTCTTCCTTGTTTAATTAAGTCTTTGCTTATTTAAATTCTTCTCATGCCATAAGACATTTATTTTATAAATTTTTCACCACTATGAACAGTACAAGGATAAATAGCTCTCATAATTTTAGGTCATATTCCAGTTAGTATCCCTTAATTGTGAGAAACAAAAGTCAACCATGGCTAGCTTGAAGGAGGAAGTAGACATTTATTGAAATAATTGAAACAATGTGCATAGTTGAGTTAAAAATTAAGTTGTTAATATCAAAAGGGAGATGGATCTGGAAGGTTGCATGGATCTAATTGTAGGAACTAATGGAAGGTCCAATGGTCATCACCTTGGAGAAGAACCAAGTTAAATGACATTTTTCTTTTCAACCAGTTACTGAGGTCCAGGGAAGACAATCTATAAGGTTTAACTTGGATCTGTATCCACTATTTGCCCAAGATAAGATCAGGGATATTTTCCTTACCAAGAAACAAATATAAAGATTAAATTTCTAAGAAAATTTCAAAGACCGACATAAGGGGAAAGTCATAGATAGTGGACAATATAGAAACAACAGCATTGTATGGTTTTGCAGATGCTTATTAGATAAAATTCCTTAAAATAAAAATAGTTAGAAAGATAAACTGATTTTAAAAATCCTTTAAATGATACCGGTTATTTGAGGAGTGGGAGGGAAAGGTTATAGGTTAAGTGTAGTTACAGATCTTCCTTTGAATCTAAATTTGGTTCCCATCACCCATGACTGGAAGTCTATGTCTCACGCTCCAGGGATCTGATGCACTGTTCTGGCCTTCATGGCCACCTGTACATAACACACACACACACACACACACACACATTCTGAAAAGTTGAGGCATGCAAAATTAACATATAGAATTCAGTAGTCTTTCTATATACAAATGCAAACATGCTAAGAAGGAAACTAGAGAAACAATCTCATTCACAATCTCCTCAAAATATAAAATATTTTGGAATAAGTTTAACCACAGAAATAAAGGACTTGTAAAATGAAAACTTTTACATGTTGGGGAAAGAACCATAAGAAGGTGCCTGGGGGCTGGAGAGATGGCTCCACTGTTAAAAGCTAGGCTCACAGCCAAAAATATTAGATGACACCTGGAGGTGGAAAGCCTCTCATGCTCTTAAATTGGTGGTATTACTATTGTGAAAGTGTCCATCCAAAGCACTCTACTGATTCAACTCATTACCCCCCAAAATTCCAACACAATTCTTCACAGAAATCGGAATAAAAGGTAGTAAACTTCCTATAGAAATGCAAATAACCAGGGCAGCCAAAATTATCTTGACTGATAAAAGAACTGTTGAAGGAGGTATCACTATCTATAATCTTGTTATATTACAGAGCTGTCCTAATATAAAAATAGCATGATCCTGGCATTTAAAACACACACACATTAGTGAGTAGAATAGAAGGAAGGACCTGAACCTAAGTCTATACACCCTAGACCCCTGTTTTTGTTTTTTATAAAGAGACCAAAAGTGTTCACTGAAGAAAAAAAATAACAACCTCAATAAATAGTGCTGGTAAAACTGGATGGCTGCCTGTAGAAGCGTGAAACCATACTCTCACCTATCACCCTGCTCAAAAGTCAGCTGCAAATGGATCAAGGATCTAAACATAAGACCTAATACCCTAAATCTGATAGAGGGGAAAGTAGGGAATAAACAAACTTAGTAGCACAGGAAAGGACTTTCTAAACAGGACACAGGTAGATCGGCCTTTAAAACCAAGAGACAAATGGGACCACATGAAGCTAAGGACTTTTACACAACAAAGATCATCATCATTCAAGGAAGAGACAGCTTGCAAGACAGGAAAAATATTTACCAGTTGTATACCTGACAAAGGGTTAGTATCCATAATGCACAAAAAAATTAAGAAAATTTAAGCACTAAAAAAAAAAACCAAAACAAAACAACAACAACAACAACAACAGCAAAAAACCCAGGTTTTTAAAATGGGGCATAAAACCAAATAGAGAGTTCTCAACACATAAAACTAAATGGCTGAGAAGCATTTTCTTTTAAATGTTCACACCCTTAGTCATCAAGGAAATATAAATTAAAACCACCTTGAGAATTCATCTTATCCTAGTCAGAATGGATAAGAAAAAAAAAAAAAGAAAATAGAAGTTTCTGGCAAGGATCTAGGAAAACGAGAACATTTATTCATTGCTTGTAGGACTGCAACTTGGTACAGCCACTTAAGAAATTAGTGTGAAAGTTCCTCAAAAAGTTAAAAATAGATCTACCACACGATACTACTATATCACTCTTGTATATACATCCCCAAAGATCCAAAGTTTCTATATGTATTTATAGAGGTATTTGGTCATCCATGTTCATTGTTCTTTTAGTCACAATAGCCAGGAACTGAAAACAGCCTAGATACCCATCAGCTGATGAATGGATAATGAAAATGTGGCACATTTTCATAATTGAACATTATTCAACTATTAAGAAAAATTAAATTATGAAGTTTTCAGATAAATGGATGGAGATGAAAAGATTATCCTAATTGAGGTAACCCAGACTCAGGAAGACAAAATCATGTTTTGTTTTGTTTTGTTTTCTCATATGTGGATATTAGCATTTAGCCTTTAAATACATGTGTTTTATTTGGATTATACATAAAGCTTAAGTCACCAGTATCTTGTGAAGAGAGAGGAGGAGAATCTTTCAAGGAAAGGAAGATAGATTGTAGTGTTATAGAGGGGAAATGCAATGGGAAGGATTAAATGGAGTGGGGCTGAGAGACAGATGAAGAAATATGGAGAGGAACACTAAATGTCTTTTTGAAAAAGCCACATGGAAACCTACCATTGTAGAAATGTCTGCTCCGGGTCCTTATATTGGCGACTTTTTTCTAAGACTCCCTGTGCTCTGCTCATTAGCTGTGAATCTTTGCATATGCTTTGATCCCCTGCTGGGTGGAGTCTTTAGAGGACCTTTATGGTAGTCTCCCATCCTGTTCCCTCCATTTAACCACTTCTGGTGTCTATTCTAGTTTACCTTCTGAACGATATTTAAGCATTCTTTCTAGGGTCCTCCTGTAATTTAGCTTCTTTAGGCCTGTGGATTGTAGTATGGTTATCCTGTATTATATGGCTTCAGAAAAAAAAAAACGCTCATTGAATTTACATTCACACTATACATATATATATAAACAGACATATGCAGTCATAGGCTTATACGTACACATAGATATTCTTTTGAAGATAGGGCTTAAAAAATAGAAACATTCCAATTGTTATCTATTGCTACTAAAACTTACTGGATACGTCTTCTTCCACAATATGCAAGACTTCAAGAATGTGCGCCAAGGGGTACAACTCCAATGATAACATGATTGTTTGATTTTATTACATGAGGAAAGGTCGTCTCACAGGTCAGAGTATCGGTTTGTATGTCACGACCTCTAAGTGAGAATCCCTGTGAATCTCACGCATATTAAATTTTTCCAAAAGTGGCAATCAGGTGAGGTAGAACGCCGTTACAATTTTTCTGCTTGGTAATGCTGACATATGTTAATATGTTTATGGGATATTCATGTTACCTTCCATTTCTGTTTGACCTCTCTGCTATCACACAGCTCTCTTTATCATTGATTGTAGAAGCTGATTACATATCCTGGACATGAATTCTTTCATGTTCCTGTATCTGTCAGTTGTGCCCTGTTAGTTACTTTTCTCTTTGGTGCAACAAAATAGCCAACAAAAGCAACTTAAAGAAGGAAGGCATTATTTTGACCCACAGGCTGAGAGTCCAATTCATCATAACGGGTATTCATGAGTTTGAGGCAGCCAGTCACATTGTGTCTGAAGTCAGAAGCTTAGTAGAAATGGCTACTGTTATCTACTGATAGTACATATAATTATTGCAGTGGTTAGTATTTAACCGGCTATTATATCAATAAAGGTACACAGACACCTGTTAGATTTTTAATATGTCTTAAACACTGGGGCTCGGCAGATATGAACCCCCTATGCTCTCTGATTATCTCCTAGTCCCATTTTCTATGCCATTTCCTCTAACAATACCTATCTGGGCTTTTTTCCCATCAAAAAAAAAATCCCATAAATACTTGCACATGTTTTTTATCTGGGCTGCTTGTCTCCATTCGCCAGTCTTCGGAGCAAGCTCTTCCCAGCCAAGTGCTTCTAGTTCCCGCTTAATCCGTGGAGACTCTGCTTTCTTTCCCCTCCACTCCTATCTCTCCTCTTCCTCTCCCATGATCCTCTTATCTCTCAAGCCCGGGACGCCCTGCTCTGCCTCTCTTCTGCCCTACCGAGGTACAGGCATTCATTGGCCAATCAGGGAAAATTTGAAGGCAAGTTTACGCAGCACCACTTGGTATATGGGAGGGTTTGCTCCTAAGACAGTAAAGAGCCTGAAGTTACATGGTAAGCAATTAAGAGTTAAGTACCAAGTACCAGATCATGCTGAAACACAGAAGCAGCAAGTGGTAAGGGCCGTGCATATCTCTCTTTATTCCATTCAAGGTCCATCCCATTTGTTCATCTAAATGAGCATTGATCATACCAACCTGGGTCCTCCTTCTTGAATATCTTCCCTAGGTGTATAGATTTCAGCAAGACCTTCCTATCCTATAGGTCTATATAAGTGAGT
>JAQQSO010006306.1:0-11401 GCA_028658305.1 Pachyuromys duprasi
ACGCCTGGGATTCAAAGTACCTAACCTGTGATTGAGATAAAAATAAATAAATTAAAAAAAAAAAACAGAAGCTGGTGAAAAACTGGGTAAATGATACACTACTTCAATTTCCATGATAAATGGAAGGGTTCTGTTATATAAGATGGTAGCTCCAGCTGGCTACAGTACATCATAGTCTTTAATACTAAGAAGAGATCTGAGCTTAGGTGTTTTCATCACACACAAAATAAGATACATGTGTGAAGTAATAGCTACATCAGTTATCTTGATTGATCCACACTCTACAATGCATAGAATTTTTCAAAATGTCATGGTGTAAACCAAAAATATTTTCTTTTTGCTTTTCCTTCTATACTTTTCAATTAAAATAATTTAGAAAGAGTTGGAAGCAAATACATATTTCATCATATAAAAAAACAAGCTTTGGGCTTGTTTAATAGCTCAGTGTGTGTGAACCCTTGCTGCTCTACGGAGGAGTGGAATCTGGCTTCTAGCACCCACATCAGTGAGTCCCAAATGCCTGCTCCAAGGTATCTGCTGCCCTCTCTGGCCTTCAGAGGCATTGTTGCATACACACACACACACACACACACACACACCACAAAGAGAAAGAAAAAATAAAGTATTTAAAAAGTGACTTCTCAACATTTTCAGTTCAGCTCCTTGCCACTTCGTAAAACAGGGAAGACCATATTTTTTCTGCCTGCCAATCATCTTAGCGATTTGGGTTAACTTTGAAAGGAAATTTTACTTGATCATTTTGTCTTTGAGATGAAAAACTCTGGAATTCAAGTGAAGTAGCTATAATTTCCATCTGAAATGCTTCCTAATTACAACTTTTACTTAATATGGGGAGAAATATCTATGCTAATAGACATCAGAACAAAGCATGCTTCTGATTATGCAGGCTGTTACATGTAAGAGTTATGACTCAGTATTCTTTCATGCTTGCAAATTCACTCATGTGTGTGTGTGCAAATATGTGTGTGCATGTGTATGTATGCATATATTCTTGTGATAGATTTATACATGTACTTGGTCATATGTATGTGCAAATACATGTGCATGTATGTGCATTGAGCATGTGTATGTGCTAGATGTATATGTGCACATGGTCATGTATGTGTGCAAGTGTTAGTATTTATGTGTGTGTATTCAGATGGTAGACATATAAGTGTACATGGTCATGTGTGTGCAGGTGAGCATTGTGTCTGCTATATGTATATGTGTACATAGTCATGTTTGAGTGCAAGTGTGTGTGCGCAAGTGTCTCTGTGTATGTCCCGTTTGTCTTATTGTCTCCACTCTAGGAAGCTGTAGCTCCAATGTGGCCAGTGGGCACTGACATTCTTGGGTTGAGTTTTTTTCCCCCTTCATATCTATCACATATGAGCATGCTCACAGCAGGGAGCTGTCCCTGTGAGTAGAAACCAGAACATCTTCCCATTGTTTCGTATTTCTTAAGTGTTGGAAAAGGAAATGCAACTGTCCCTTCAGAAGGTACTGGCAGCTGGTGACAGAAGTTTGAGATGACGCCAGTCAGCTGGTGGCTGAAAGCCAGACCTGTCAGCCATTATTCTGTGTCCTGAGAAACTCAGCCTGCTCATTTGGAAATAAGACTCAAAGAGCAATTAGCATACAATGAGAACTTACTGACATGCAGTTCTTATGTATCTTTACACATGGTACCCACACATAAACAGGCATTTTTGTTCAGATCATTATAGAAGGGAATAGAACACCTGGAGATTTAAGCTAAGAGTTCTCATAGGAAAGGTGCTATGTTTTATTTGTAATTTTCTAAATCGTATGTTTGAAACATAATCACTAAATTCACGTTAACAGGCCTTATAGGTGAGCTATTGGTAAGTATGATGTGATGGGATTACAAAGGTGGTACGTGGCTTCATAAGCTCCACAAGAGGAGATAACTAAACTAGCACAACTGAAGGTTCTCACCAGGTGTTGGTACCATCCACATCCTAAAGCAGCCTCCTGAATTATGGCCTAAGGTCCTTTATTATGTGTATATCACCAAGCCTGTGACACTGATATGCTAACAAGAAACTGACTGAAACACTCTTCAGTTCTACAGTTCACTGTGCGCTATTGGAAGCCATGCTCCAAAGGAACACTACATAATCAGCTGAGCAATGTCCCTCATAAAAGATCGCACTCAGCTTACTCCAACCTACTCCAACCCAACCAGCAACATAGAAATGACTCAATAAATATTTGTTCAATGTCCAAATGAATAAAAGGATCCATTCATTTATTTTCAAAGTGCTCTGGCTGGAGAGATGGCTCTGCGAGTAAGCTCTCTTACAACTGACCAGTTTCAGCTCCCAGCAACTACATGGTACCTTATAACTACTTGTAACTCCAGTTCCAGGAGATCCAACACCCTCTTTGGGCCTCTTCAGGCATTTTCCAAGGGCAGAGGGGAAGGCAAGAGTTGTTAGTATGAAAATGCAGGAGAGCTTGGCAGAGCATCTTGGGTTTTGTCTAATTACAGAGTCTGGGTTATGAACACTCTTATCACGTTTGTTTTCTGTCACAAAAAGAAGAATGACATAAAATAGAGCTGATTTGAAACTTTGCCATGAGATTTATTAGTGAGAAAAACTGGAGATAAAACACCACAGTAAAAGTATGTAATAAATATTCCATAAACAGAATGCACATGGCCAAATTAAATATTTAATAGTGTCTTTTATCAAGAAAAAATATCTTTGAGGACAGGAAATTTAAGCAAGTGGCAACAACTTCAGATAAGTTGCTAAGATGAACTCAGCTGCAAAAAGTCCTCTCTCCAGTGAGGGACAGCAGGATGGAGCCCAAAAGACAGTTTCTATTGCAAGCTCTGATTCCATCTTATGTTCATAAAGGTGTTAAAACCCCCTGACAAGCAAGGTAACCCTAGAAGTTACAGACGGAGTGACTCATCTATAGCTCTGACAGTAGTCTGTACAAATGTCTGTAGCGTCCAGAAAGCTTCTGTGATGGTTTCTTTCATTCACTGGCTAAAGGAAAACTAGACCCAGCTAGGCGACCCACCGACCTCAAGGCATACCTATGTGGGGCTTTTCCTGATTTGACTAATTGAAATGGGAAGATTTACTCATTATGGGTGCACCATTGCCTGCTCAGGGTTCTAAGTGTGTATAAAATAGAAACTTAGCTAACTCATTCTCTCCTTTCTGACTGGAGATGAGGCATGACCAGGTGCCTCAAGTTCCCCATGCCTTCACTTCCTCACGGTGATGGACTATATCCTTGAACTGTCAGTGAAGACAAGCCCTTTTCTCCCTAAGTTGCTTTTATCACAGGAATAGGAAAATCAACTAAATTAGCTTTCATATAAAAGCTAACGTGATTGATTGAAAAATTCATTTCCCAATAGGCCACTCATCTACTATCTTGTACACACAGAGAGAGAGAGAGACAGAGACAGAGAGAGAGACACGGGGAGAGAGAGAGACAGAGAGAGAGACACGGAGAGAGAGAGGTAGTACAGGCTGTGTTCAGGAAACATTATTACCCTTAAAAACACGTTCAAGATGGCTGCCACATTGATGAGGTTATGAGGTCCTTAAAAGAGAAACAGGCAACAAGATCTGTACTTTAGTTGCACATATGTCCAGAGTTTGGCCCATTTCCCAGATTATTTTTAGATGAGAGAACTACTTAGAGTTAACAGAACATTTTGTCAGAGAAGAAAACAGGTAGGAGGTCACAAATACTCAAGCTAGGTGGGGCTGGCTCCTAGGGACAGAGGAAGTTTCAAGGAAGGACTTTTGATATGGGATCCAGAGCAAAGTTGAGGCAATAGGCTCAGGGAAAATGTGGAAGAACATAGAGATAGGCAGCAGAAAGGGTCAAAACAAAAGATGTTGAGTTGAACAAAGATTTCCACGAGGCATCTGCAGGCTTTCTGTGTAAATGATCAAACACTAAGTACTTTTTACTTTACATGCCATAAGCTCTCTATTTCACCAACTCAAGTTGGCCATCCTGTTTCAACTCAGCAGGAGGCAACATGTAAATCAAGGATCTATGCCATGTTTTAATAAAACTTTATTTATAAAAAGAGGCCTGTGCTGCTGAGTTTTTGTTTGTTTGGTTTTGGTTTTTTGTCAACTTGACCCTATTTACAATTTAAATCGACAATGTACGTAACTACACTTATAAGGTAGAAACAAAAATAATCTTATAGTTGGGGGAATCAACACAACATGAAGAACTATGTTGAAGATTGGCAGCATTAGGAAGGGTGAGAACTAGAGCCCTAGATGGAGGAGCCTAAACTGTGTACGAGAGGAAAGAGCTGAGAGCGGGTGAGCCTGGGTCCAAGCATTCATTTTCTTTGTCCTTGACTGGACACGATGTGACCAGCTTCTTTAAGTTCCTGCCTTGACTTCTCTGAATCATGGACTGTGACCCTGAATTGTAAGCCAAATAAATCCTTTTGTCACCACTAATTTCTATTTTGTTTGTTAGTTTGTTGGGGTATTTTGACAAAAGAAAAAAAAAACAGAAAAGAACGTAAAATGGGTCTTATTCGGATCTTGGACTATAATTTACCAACATTTGCCATATTTCCAGTAAGCATACATTGTTCATACTTTTTTTTTCCCCAAAAATAAGTTTATGCTCCTTCCATTCCTGTAACAATTTATTGAAGTCCAAATCCCTAGACTCCTAAAATCTACTGACACATTAATTTTAACTCGGTCTTATTTTAGTGCTTCCCGCCCTACACCAGGAAGTAAGATTTTTCACACCATACATTAATAGTGAAAACTACTTTTATTTATATGCAAAATACCACCATCCATGGATAATTAATATTCCAATAAGTTATAGCCACTCCAGTGCATCATGTATTATGAAACAGGAGTAAAATAATCTATGGGATGCTACAGTGTAGAAGAAAGCACTGCTTGGCCATGGCATCCTAAATGATGATTTTGCCTTTTATTGGAGACACCAACTCCCATTTTACAAGTTTAAAATGTGCACATTCTACAAATCAGTCTATCTTCCTCTCTAATGTCTCTGCTTCAGGAGATAGGTATGATCAAAAGAGAAAACCAGATCCCCAAACACACACACGACTTGCACACACAAGTTATAAAGAAGAGTCAGAATATTGACTATCTGAAAAATAAAACACCTTATTTATTTGCTGAAACTGGCCTGGATTTCAGGAGTTGTATGCTGTGGCCACCATTGCCTTCCTTGAATAGAAATGTCAAATTAAACATTGCAATGATTGTTCTATCTTGGGCCATAGGTACTTTGAGATCAGTGTGTTCTCTTACTCATCCCAATCTCTAGGATAGCACATGAGAAGACATACTAGCTGTTAGCTGAAGATGTCAGGCTGCCAATGGATATACTGGAAATGACTGCTGAGCCTAGCATGGAAGGTGTGGTCAAGAGGTCTCTTTGTACACACAGCTTCAGAAAGGGGCACATCTTAGTCCACTGGAATGTGTTAATTCTTCTCTGTGTACGTGTCCAGGCATGTTCATGCATGTATGCAAGTGCATATTTGTGCATGTATAAATGTACATTTGTGTGTGTGTGAGTGTGTGTGCCTGTGCACACATGAAGGCCAGAGGAGGAGGATGGGCATCCTGTTCTGATACTCCTCACCTTATTCTCCTGAGACAGGATCTCTCACTGATCTGGAGTTAGGCTGGGACCAGAGAACTGCAGCAATCCCGCTGTCTCTGACTTTCCTCCTTGCAGCGCCAGGATTATAGTCTCATGAGCAACCATTCGTGGCTTTTTATGTGGGTCTTGGGCGTTTTCACTCAGGTCCTCAGGCTCTCACAGCAAGTGTCTGTAAGAGCCGAACGATCTCCCCAGCATCGGTGTGTTAATTCTTTAATTAAAACTGCAAAACCAGTATCTGGGACAATGACTGAGTACGAAAAGCCTGCTACATGACTATCATGAACTGAGTCTTGATGCCCAGAGGATTCTACATGAGTAGAACAGGTTGAGCAAGGCAGCGAGCATCTGTAGTCCCAGGTCTAGGAAAGCAAGAGACAGGCAGACCGCTGGAGCCTGCCCACCAGTCAGTCAGGTTGAACTGGTGAGCCCTGGGTTCTATGAAAGACTTTGTCTCAAAATGTAAGGTGCAGAGTGACTGAGGAAACACCTGATGTTAGTCACTGAACTCTGCACATGTGCACCTCATACATACATGCACAAACACAAACACACACTTGCTAAACAATGCCTTAACCTGGAGTAGTCACTCAAGGAACTTCCTTTGGACCTCTAGTGTTCTGAATGAGAGAGTCACCCTAGTGCTCCACAGCTCAGAGGCTAGTGCTGCTGAACCTTCTCAAAGTTCCCAACAAGGTAAATAACTTACTGCGGTAATGGTGTTCCCGAGACAATGGCAATAATTTCGCCGCTGCTACAATTACTGTTACTAAGACTATGCGGTTGGCAATTTTCTCAAGATCGCAGCTATTTGTGAAGACAACAGGGCTTCAAATCAGATGGTAGAATATCGACTTCTGAAACTGCTAATAAAGACAGAACCGTCCTCAAAAATGACCAAACTTATGATTTCTAAGATTTTTCCATTTCTCCTCATTGATTAGTTTTAGTCTGCCTCGTTCTGTTTCTTTAATCTTCCAGGGAGAAAAAGTCTCTTTTGCATCAAGTTCACATTGACACATGTTACAAAAGCAACCCAAAACTATGCAGAGAATATGAGAACAATAAAATTAATGTTTCAATATTGAGCCACAGTTTATCATGGTTCGAATTGGCAGACTTTTCCTTTTACAAAATTTGGTTTATATCTTTAAACAGTATACAAAGTGTTAAATGCTGTAACGGCATTTTGCAGCAAAGCGTATTTTGGAAGATTCTCCACTCCCTATATACTCCTCATGTAGCCCCTACTTTCTGAATCTCCCACCCCTGTGACCTCTACTCTCCATCTCCCATCCCTGTGACCCCCTCTTCATCTCCTATTCCTGTAACTTTTCTCTCCCCATCTCCCAGCCCTGTTGCCCCCAGCCCCACTACAAGGGTCCTGTCTTCTTTCAGTTTTTAATGTCACATGCATCCTTTTTTCATTCCCTACCCCCACCACCTCAGCATCCCTTTCTCGTCTGTGCCCTAATTTATAGTATTTCCGGCTTTATACACATTTATGTACATCAGATATATGTGTATGGCTTACAAGTTAGGCTCTACATATGACCAAGAACATGTGCTTTTTGTCTTTCTGAGATTTGGGTCACCTTGTTTAATACAACACTTTCCAGAATAGATTGAGGGATTTTTAGGGGAATTAGAAATGCCATGCATACGTTTGTTGCAGGTGCCACTTGCTCTCATGACAGTACCAGTCTTCTTCTATGGTAAAGTATATTTTTCAAAAAGAATAGCAGAAAACAGAAAAAAAACAAACAAACAAACCAAAAAAACCCATGCCTTCCTTATTTTAGAGCTCGTGAGAATGTGAGAAAGTTCTAGATAAATGAACTGCAAATATCACAACCTAGGAATTTGTCGTGAACGTTGGCTTATCACAGCTGTTTCTACTTTTCTTTCTTATTCTACTATGTTGACTATAGATGTAGCAGATGATTCATCAGCCACAGTTTGAGGCACAAAGACTAGGACTCCCTACCCCCAAACTGATAAAGATGGAGGCAAAGTCTCTGATGTCAAGAAGCAGAAGCAGGCCACTTCTCGCCATTTCTTAGCTGTTGTATAAGAGAGAGCTCTGGCTTTTTCAGCCCATGGCTACTTTGAGTCTATTTCACCCTTAATCCAAAAGTATGCTAAGTGACATAAATATTTGAAAAGTTTTCATTTATCATTTGTTAACTGCAGCTGTTTACATAGGAGATGGTATTTAGGAGTGAATGAGAAAATTAGCTATGACCTCTACCTATATCAAATCCATTAAGAACATATATGTATGCCCTTAGACAATGCTAAGTGATGTATAAATTTAAAGACAGATCTTGTGACCTCATGAGAAGTTATGAAAGAGGTGAAAATTTAATAAGAACTCTAAAGATTAAAAGTCTCCAGGCTTGATTTTCCATTGATTCTAGGTACACTTTGTAATACAATCATACAAACTCAAAGATATTTGAGAACACAAATCTATAAAGAGGGGCAGACAGGGAGCTCAGTTAATAGGATACTAGTCCAGCATACAGGAAGCCTTGGGTGCTAGCACTAGATAATACAGTACCAGACCTGTAATCTCAGTTTAGGTAAATGGAGGTAGAAAGGTCAAAAGATCAAGGTCACACTCAGATACTGCCCAGGTTAGATTTCTGTGTTGCTACGATAAATCATCTAATCAAACCAAATTGTCAGAAAAGATATTTTATTTGTTTGTTTTTGCTTGCACTTTCATCACAGTCCATCACAGTCAGGGCAGGAACTCAAGCAGAAGCAAAGGCAGAAATACTGGAGGAATGTTGCTTGCTGGCTTCATAGTCATAGCTTGCTCAGCCTACCTTATAAACATCCCAGGGCCACATGCCCAGTGCTGGAACCTCCCACAGGGGGCTGAGCTCTCCCACATCAACCTTTCATTAAGAAAACTCACCTCAAAGAGCAAGAAAATAGCTAACAGGCCGGATGAGAAAGACAATTCCTCAACTGAATTCCCCCCTTCCCAGATGACTCTAGTTTCTGCCAAGATGACAGAAAACTAAGGAGCATAGTTATATAATGATTCAAAGTCAGCTTGGAATACAGGAGATCCAGTCTCAGATTTTAAGAGGAAGGGAGGGAGGGAGGGAACAAGGGAAGTTGAGGGAGGGAGGGAGGGCTTGTGGGAAGGAGGAACAAACAAAAGAAGAAAAACTTCAAGTTATTGCACAATGTATTACTGCCTCGCCAAAATTGGATCTTATGCAATTATCACCAGCTTTCAAATGAAAGCTGTCGTGGTTTTGAGTTTAATGACAACACCTGAGTTATTTATGGCTTAAAAGTCACACACATCCTTGGGAGGACTACTTAAATCATTTTTATTTCCTCTGTGAGCCTGTATCACTGTTGGTTTAGGAATAGGTTTGGGCTTCAGACCTAAAGCATCTCATTGACAAAAGTTCTTAGTTGAAAGGGAGACCAGAGGACCAGCCAGGCTCAAAGGATGTGGTTGCCGGCCTAATAGGCAACCTGAAGGCAGCACAGGCCACAGACTGTGCTCCCTCCCTAGCTACCTTCCTTTCTGACTACACACCAGCTGCAAGGACCTCTGCTCCGTCACTGGGCTTGACTCGGTTTACCAACCTTGACTCGTTGGCTTTCCTTACCTGGAACATTCTTTCCCAGACATGATGGCTTCTTTCAGAACACCAACGCAAATTTCTCCAGGATGCCTTCCAGACTTCTTTATTATGTTTCTTCTGTGATTTAATACTTTCTGGGCTGTTTGGGTTCTCCTTATGTGTAGGAGCAGTACATATGTGTGCATGGGTGTATGTGTGTGTGTTCATGTGCGTAGTGGGGGGTGTAAATGCCCTTGTGTGTACAGGCACATATTGTATGCATTCACATGGAGGCCAGAGGACAGACTCAAGCATTGTCCTTTAGAACACAGTATGCAACCTTGGCAACATGGTGTCTCATTGACCAGGGTCTAGCCTCAGGGATCCTCCTGTCCCCTGCTGCTGCTCAGAGCTGAATTACAAGCATGTGACCCAATACCCAGTGTTGTCACATGGATCTGGAGAACAGATCCTCATGTGTGCCAGAGAAGCACTTTATTGTTCAGACCATCCCCTACCCCCATGCCATACTTTATACATTTAACCTCTTGGTCTCATCTTTTCCCTTAGTCCCTTTTATTGTTTTTCATGCACTGCCTGCATTTCTCCAGGTTTCTTTGATTGATGCAGTACCACATGGTACCCACCACACAGGTCACCAGTTAATGTTTGTGGATGGTCCAGTGAATCAGCAAATCAGCATTCTGGATTCTCTTCAATCAGGATACTCTTTAATCCACTCAATGTTTTAGATGCATCATTTTCCCACTCTACGAGAAGCTGGCAATGTGAAAACTAGCTGAACAGTTATTAGGAGTTTATGAACAAAGTCTCCAGGTGGACACACTGCTATCATTCAGGCCATAAATATCATCTGCACATGCAGTAAAGGACTTCAAAAGCAATGGCAAATTAGCAACACTCTTCACCCTGTGCAGCTACAAAGGGCATCTTCATGTATCATGCTCACTACTCAATTGCCTGTGTCCTTCTCAATAACTCTGCTGCTGCTTTTGTCCTTTGAGTGGTCCTGGAGAAAACTGTCCATATTCCTGAAGAGTCATTTCTGGTGCTTATAACCAGAGAAACCTTGAGTGCTAGATGACCAAAGAGCAAGCTAAGAAGGAGATGGAAAGCAAACTGTAGAGATCCCTCCTAAGTCGAGGTTCATTGACAGTCTGGAACACTCCATATTTTTCAAAGATCATAGCAGACACTTGGTCAGTATATTAAAATGATTTATTCTCAAAGTAAGGAACAGTGTCATCCCATAGTAACTTTGAAGAAAATCTCTGGGTCTGGTATGGAAACCACAAACAGGAAACTGTGAAAGTGGACCGTGACTCATTAATATTAAAATGGTACTTCATCTTTCCTGCTTGTCTAATTTATTTGGTCTGAAAGGTTTTAACTTTTAAACTGAATCCAAGTGTGAACACTTGCAATTTAGTGCCTCTTTTGAAACTTATCTGTTCAGACGGCATGAATATTTCTTCAACCAAAGGGATAATAGGAAAGTAAATTAATTATATTTTAACTTTCCAATCTCATTTTCACTTCACAAGAGCTATGCAGGATAACTATTAACCTTTCATTTTAAATGAAAAATTTAAAGAATTACCATCAGGTAATTTCTAACTACAACACAAAATGATCACATGTCATGGACTCCTTCCTGCCAAAAGTATCATCCTGAAATGCTTAGCGTCATAGCACAATGTTTTTAGCAGATTGCAATCCCCATGTTACTCACAGATATTTAAGCAAATGTTCATGGAATTGGTAGTTATCACAGTAAAACGGTTTTACGAATAAATTATTTTAAACAACTTTTATCCAACCCCCCGCCAAAAAGATGGAGAACAGAACCACATATACGTCTCTCCGATCTAAAAATCTATTCGTTAAACAAAATGTACAGATTTAGTCTATTTAAAGTCTTGTGTTAGTTTTGGATCCCAAAGAACAAAATAATCTTCTTTCATTTTAACTAGAATGTCATAGGATCTGGAGATTTGAACTTCCCTGATTTATATGCGAAGGGGATCAAATCCTGTCACTTCCCAGCTTTAAAGCCTGCAAGAATAGCCCTTTGCTGGGGATGAAGTTTATGATCCCTAATC
>JAQQSO010006307.1:0-11401 GCA_028658305.1 Pachyuromys duprasi
TAAACAAGTCTGTTTTGTTGCCAGTATCATTGCTGTTTTAATTACTTTAGCTTCGTCATGTAACTTGAAATCAGCGGTGCTGATACTGCCAACAATGTTTTTATTGTTTAAGATTGCTTTGGCCATCACGTTTTGTGTATTTATTTGTTTATATATCTATTTATTTTGTGCATATCTGTTTCCATCTAAAACTTAAGTTTGTTTCAATTTTTCTGAAGAACTGTTTTTGCGTTCTGAAGAAAATTGATCTGCATCTATAGATTACTTTTAGTAATACGGCCATTTTCTGAATATTAATCCTGTCAGTCTGTGAGCACTGGAGGTTTTTCTACTGCTGTTTTCTTCTATTTTCTTTGTCAGAATCATAAATTTTTTGTTGTACAAGCATTTCACTTCCTTAATTAGATTTAGTCTGTTATAAGAGCTTTTACGAACTATCTGGGTTCTTCCCAAAGGAAGTACTGAGTCCACAGGGCACTGTTCCTAAGAGTTTACTTTTCTTCCCTTCTTTTAATCAAATCATTAATTCACATATTATTTTTTTATTTTATTTTGCTATTTAAAAGATTGTAGAACTTTTTTCACTTTATTTTTTTTTATTCACTTTTCATT
This sequence comes from Pachyuromys duprasi, assembly GCA_028658305.1. Classification (NCBI taxonomy): domain Eukaryota; kingdom Metazoa; phylum Chordata; class Mammalia; order Rodentia; family Muridae; genus Pachyuromys; species Pachyuromys duprasi. Next base: position 613 of record JAQQSO010006307.1, read on the forward strand.
CCAATCACAGGACCCTCCCTCCTCTCCTCTGCTTCCCACTCTCCCACCCTCTTTCCCCATGTCCCCTTCTTCTCAGAGAAGGAACCCTGCCCCATGCCATCCTGTCCTGGTACTTCATGAGGCATTAGGACTAAGCACATCCTTTTCTACTGAGGCCAGACAAATCAGCCCAATTAATTGAATGATGCAATAGCAGAAAAGAGAGTCCATGCCAGAGACAGCACCCCCACTCCAGTTGCTAAGGGACCCAAATGAAGATCAAACTACCCATTGGCTTGATGAGTGTAGGGGGCCTAGGTCCAGTCTATGCATATGCGTAAATTGGTGCTTCAGTCTCTGTGAGCCCCCATGGGCCTAGGTTTGTTGACTCTGTTGCTTTTCTTGTAGAGTTCTTGTCCCATCCTTGTCTCTCTGTCCTTCCCCCAACTCTTCCACAAGACTCTCTGAGCTCTGCCTAGTGTTTGGCTGTGGGTCTCTGCATCAGTTTCTGCCTGTTACTGTGTGGAGCCTCTCAGAGGACAGCTGTTCTCTCCTCCTGTATTAATGCTGACGATCATTAATAGTGACAGAGGTTAGCTCTTTACCGTGGAGGTGGGGTCTCAAGTTGGGTCAGTCATTGGTTAGCCATTTCCTCAAACTCTGCTCTGTCTTTATCCCTGCTCATCTTGTAATTGGCAGGGTAAATTTTTGGTCAGAAGTTTTGTGGGTGCATTGGTGTTCCTCTCCCTCTACTGGAAGTCCTGCCTGGCTATAGAGGAGGACCATTTCAGTCTCCATATCCCCCACTGCTAGGAGGCTTAGTTAGAGTCCTACCATATCCTCCTAGTAGCCTACCCCGTCACAGGTCTGCAGCTTGTCCCAGAGATCCACCCTAACATCAGTTTCCCGTCTCTCTCACAGTCAAACCACCTTCCATCCCTGCTTTCCTGACCCAAACTTCTAACACAATTCTTACAGACTGTGGAAGAGCAATTCTCAATTTTTATGGAAAATATAAAACAGGATATCAAAAACAATCCTGTACAATAAGAAATCTTCTGGAGGTATCACAATCCCTGATTTCAATTTGTACTACAAAGAAATAGTAATAAAAAACCACATAGTATTAGTATAAAAACCGAAAGGTTGATCAATGGAATTGAATTGAAGACCCAGAAGTAAACCTACACACCTATGGACACTTGGTTTTTGACAAAGAATCCAAAACCATACAATGGGGAAAAGAAAGCATCTTCAACAAAAGATGCTGGTCTAGCTGGAGGTCTGCATATAGAAGAATGCAAATAGATCCATAGTCATCATCTTGTACAAAGCTCAAGTCCAAGTGGATCAAAGATCTCAACATAAAAACGGATACGCTACATCTAATAGAAGAGGAACTGGGGAATATCCTTGAACACATTTATACAGAAGACAACTTCCTGAACCAAGCACCAACAGCACAGGCACTAAGATCAACAATTACTAAATATGGCCTTTTGAAAATGAAAAGCTTCTGTAAGGCAAAGGACACCATCAATAGGTCAAAGTGGGTGCCTACAGAATAGGAAAAGATCTTTACCAACCTATAACAGATAAAGGACTAGTATCCATAATATTTGGAGAACTCAAGAAATTAAACACCAACAAACCAAATAATCCAATTAAAAATGGGTACTGAGCTGGACAAAGAACTCTCAACAAAGAAATATGTGATGGCTGAGAAACACTTAAAGAAATTCTCAATTCCTTAGTCATCCGGGAAATGCAAATCAAAATGACTTTGTGATTCTGTCTTACACCCATCAGAATGGCTAAGATCAAAAACTCAAATGATAGTGCATGCTGCCAAGGATGTGGAGCAAGGGAAACACTTCTCCACTGCTTGTGGGAGTGTGAACTTGTACAACTACTTTGGAAATCAATTTGGTGATTTCTCAGAAAATTGGGAATGGTTCTAACTCAAAAACAAGCTACGTCTCTCCTGTGCATATACCCAAAAGATGCTCCATCATACCACAAAAATATTTGCTCAACTATGTTTAAAGCAGCCTTATTCATAATAGCCATAACCTGGAAACAACCTAACTGTCCCTCAACTGAAGAATGCATAAATAAAATGTGTTATAGTTACACAATGGAACACTACTAAGCTATTAAAGGAAATCATGAAATATACAGGCAAATGGATGGAATCAGAAGATCATCCTGAGATAACCCAGACCCAGAAAGACATACATGGTATGTACTATGTAAGCTTACATTTTTCAAACACCTACTTTACTTAAGGTTCTTAAATGCCTCTGCCTCCCATCCCAGGCCTGACTTTAGGTAGGAGATTAGTAGGAAAAGGGGGTGTAGACCTCTTTTAGCTACTTCCTGCTGATTAGGGTGGTTGCTTTCTTTGATGATATACCAATTTCAGTTGTCAGGAAATGAGCAGTTCAGTCAAACAGCAAAGCAACAAACACAGCAGTACCAGCAAACAACAAGCAACAGCAACTATTGCAGTACTGAGAGGTCTAATAACTCCAGAGACCCCAGAAGGCCCTAATTTGTTTGGCTAATTTGGCTAAAACCCAAAGCTCTCAGGCATCCAATCAGTTTAAAGGTTAACACATGAGCTTGAGTTAAGTATAATGTTTTAACAAACCTGAGGAAAAGACCTTAGCAGCTCTGGAGAGTTGCTAAATGTTTAGCCAATCCTAAATACCCTACACCACCTGAGTCAACCAATCAAATGAAAACTACCTCACTCCTGGAAATCTCCCTAACTGCCTTTAAATTGAGCCTGTGTGCTTACTTCATGCCCTATTCATACCATGCTGATAAATTTTTGCAGAATAAACACTCCTTGCTTTTGCATACTACTTGAGTCTGGGGTCTTTCTTCAGTGATTCAGGGACCCTAACAGTACCAACAAGCAAAAGTGTTCAGACTTTGGCCAAAAAGTACTAGTCCACCAAAGTGGCAAAACTCCACCAAAGCAGTAAGTTTTCTGTAGCATTTTTTTTTTCCTCTTTGAAAAAAAGCAAAGCAATCTGAACTGTTTCAAAGTGTAGAGATGCAGAAACCATGTCTCAGTATCCATGGGCTTTTTTATTCATCCCTGCTCAGAGTCCACACCAGGATATTTTCCAGCTAGCCCCTAGAGGTAATTTCCAGCTGACAAAAATCATACGCCTTTTCTAGGGGGTGGTGGAGCTTCTGAGGAGGGGGAGAGGGATGGATTTTCTCACACCTCACACTTGGAACCAAATCAAAAACATGTTCACATGACACAACTAAGTTTCCAAAAAAGCAGAAACTTTCAATTCAGTCCTCACTTATAAGTGGATATTAACCATAAAGTACAGGATAAACATACTGCAATCCACAGACCCAAAGAAGCTAAGTAACAAGGAGAGCCCAAGAGAGGAAGCTTCAATCTCACTCAGAAGGGGAAATAAAATAAACATCAGAAGTAGATCAAGAGAGGAAACTGGGTGGAGAGAGAGTGGGGAGGGAAAAGAGGGTGGGAATTAATTCATGTTTTAAAACTCTCTTATAAGCACAAAATTTTAATGTCTAAGTCAATTTGGGAGGGGGAAAATAAGGGGAAATCAGCAAGGACATCCCTACAAAACAAATCAGAGCTATTTGCTCTGTTTGTCCAAACTCAAAGTTCTATGGAACAAAACCAGACATAAAGACAAACAAAACAACTATCTAAGAAATATAAAATAATGAAAATTTTGTCTTAGGGTGTCAGTGCATTTCATAATCTTTGCTGTACCAATTGCTTTTTCTATTGACAAAAAAACCCCAACAACCATGCTCAACAAAATACACATCTTCCACTGTCTTTGTTAAATTAAAAATAAGAGCAAGAAGCAAAACAAACAAATAAATAAACAAAACCCTTGAGGGAGTTCATAATTGTCTGGCATGTTTGATCTAGTGTACAGTGTACAAAACTCAGGATGCTCATCTTCAACATTAACTTTCTTTCTTTGAAACAGTTCAAAGTGTGAAGAGACATAGCCAGTGTCCTTTGAAAATGCCACAGGACAATGCAGGCATCTGAGCTTTTTGTAGAGTGACAGGGCTTCGGTCAGAGTGACAGTTCTTCTGTGTAGAAATATTTTCCGTCCTGTTTCGATATCCATTGAAAGGTCTAGAGTCAGGAGGAGAAGCTCCCATGTGGACTTTTCTGGAAATGCGATGAGTGAGACAGTTGTCAAATCAGTGATCATATAATCAAAGTACTCTCTTCTTTGGCATACTTTTTCAGCAATGGAATATACTCCTCTATAAGACTCCGACAAGATAATTTATTTTTTATATCCATGAATCATCTGGTTGTCAACTCTACCATAATAACTAGTTTTATCTGTTTGCCTATTGCCCTCAAAATATTTCCTCATATCAACCTCTTAAAATCACCATAACTTTTGGAGTATAGTCTTTGACAATATCTGTGGATCACCTCTGACTAGACAAAACACTATAGTATAAAAAAAGAGTATAATCAAATTAAGACCACCACTAACAAAGACAGTATTTTCAAATGCATTGAATGTAGGTTTTTAGTCTTTGGATACAGTGAATCTTCACCATACCTCATTTTGTCGATGTTAAAATATGGGTGGTAATTACTTCAACCATCCAGGACCATCGTGACTCATGTTTTTCATCCTCCCATCCTATTTATTCAAAGAACAGTAAGCTTACTTTTTATTTTATTTTTCTTTTTTTTTATGTCTTGTGCATCAGTGTTCTAATTCTGAAGGTCCAACAATACCAATACATAGGAATAAATTTTCATGAATACACAAATGTCCAAATTTTTTGTTAGTTTGCTAAGTTGCTAAATAGTTGTGATACTGTTAGATGTTCACTGGCACCAACATCCCCTATTATGGAAAAATGGAATAAAGTTATTTCTAAATGGTCTCACCACTGCTTGAGATTTAGCTTGCAGTCTACCGTACTGTGCCCTGATGCTGTCTCAGTGAGGAATGTTCTGTAGGTCACCTGGGGATGATGTCATGGGAAACTAGGGAGGTGCTGGGCTTGAGGTTGATGATGGCAGGTGATTTGTTGCTGTGCAGGATATAGCCAGGAGCTAGATCTACCTTTTAAAATCTCTAATACCTATTTGCAGTGTCACACCACATGAATCTCTGGGGAACAAACAACCTATATTTCAACCATGCTATTCTTTTCTATTGTACCATACACTATCCAGAAAGATTATACTTAGGTACAAATGTGCTGTTTGAATTAAATAGTCTCCACCTGGTCCTACTTCCCAAAGGAGTGTTTTACACATTTCCCCCTGCTATGTAACAGGAGACTGGGTTCACATGAAAGACAAATCCACACAGATACATGTAATATTAGTGGCATTAGCTATTTGAAATGACAGGGACATGAGAAAAACTATAACATGTAACTCAACTATTAGAATTATGCAATTATTGGATTATTACTAAAATTACTGTGTTAAATTTATTCTAATTCTGGTTATTAGTGATGCAACACCAATAAAACTGGGTGCTTAGGCAGTTTCAGTTACTACTTTTTTAAAACAGGAAACTAGTGCTATACTAGCATATTAAGACATTCTTTGTGAAAAGTCTCTGGACTTGATTTGATTTGCATAGTTCTAATAACACAATTTGCTCTTTCCTTGTTCATATCCTCCACTCAAAGGCAGTAAAGCAAATCACACTGGATGTGAGAATTTCTTTGAAAAATGGAAAATACTAACATGTGACATCCTTTTAGCCTCATGAACATTCAAAGCTAGGAAACTGTTACAACTGCCATTTTTACAGACCTTCAGTTTAAAACTCTGATGAGAGAAAAGATTTACATGATGGAACTATTATACAGTAATTAATGGAGTTTGTTAATATTTCAGGGGATCAGACCTTTTCAGTTTAAACTTCATAATCTTGTATATTTTATGTTAATGTGATGTGAATTTTATAAATGGTAGAAAGTTACATCATGTGACGAGATTTCAGTTATCAATTGTGCATTTCAATAATAATTAATTTTTATTAAATATTCAGAGCTCTGCATAGGGTTAATTGCTGTGTTTGTACAAACAGTAATTCATTTGATTTGAGCCTTGTTGAATTACTGTCTTAAGATGACTTCTCTTTAACGTTCTGTTCTAAGCTGAAATGGAATTTTATATCCATTTCAATAGCAAAGTATTTTTTCTGTAAAAATAGAATTTCCTGTGTGCAAATTCTAAGCTATGATAAAAGAAGACTCCATTCCTACATTGCACATGCAACCTTTTGATGGGTATTTCTCTTTTTAAATTTAATTTTCTTTTTGAGTCTTTATTTGACAGTTACACTTCACTTTGAGTATAGAGTATAGCTTTTTGAAATTTCCTGTCTTCTTAACTAAACTGTATTTTTGTGGTTGTTTAGCTTTGTTCTGTTTTATAGGAAGATATTTGCACCCAGCTGTTCTTTCTCCTGATTATGAAACATAGTGCTTTGTGAATACGTTCGCAAAATTAGGTTAAAGGAAACTAATTGTAAGATGGCAACTCATGAGTCATTTTTATTTTCTTCACGTAACTCAGGCAAGTGTTTGATGGCAAGCACTATCCTACCTGAAAAAGGTATTGAGGCATTTGTCCCTGAAGAATTTATAATATATTTGCAGATATATAGAGATTTGAAAGAATTATTTATAAAATAATTAAATGAGTGGCTAGATATGCATTGTGGGAGGAGTTTAGAAGAGAAAGCAACTACTGTATTAGGTGTTAATGTAAAATGTTAGGTGTGCATTCCAGAAAAAGAGAATGATACTTTATATAATTTTAAATTGATAGAACATTAAAAAAGGAACTTTACCAAACTATTCATTTGCAGCTGATGGTTTCTGGGTAAAGAAGTGTTAGGTGTCTTAGGAGTTGGGCCCTCGAAGACTACCCATGTTCCATTAGATGATCTCATACCCATATTTATACAGGCAAAACACAGTAGACTCAGTGGATATTATGTAAGTACAACAAATACATGTACACATATGTAGTGTATGCCTCTACACACATATAAATGCACCAATTATCCATATATACGTGTACACTTATACGTAGATTAGATATTGCTGCTATAATAATATTACACAATCAAGAGATATAACCTAAACTACTAGAATTTTTATGAGTGACGTTAATACTTGAAAATTGCACATTAATGTGGGAGGTTTGGATTACAAACTGTAAACTACATATCAGTTATTTTTGAGACAAGGGAAAAGAGGGAGTGACTGAGAGTAAGATAATAGAGAAAGGAGAAAGAAGAGAAGATAGAGGAAATCCAGGAATTTTTGAAAATTTAAATAGCAGTAATTGTAAGGTCAAAGATCAATTACTTAATTTCGTTTGATGGAAAACCCTCAGTAGGACCCAAGTTTGCTGATGTACTGATGATCAACAACACCCCATTTGACTGGTAGAAAGTGCACTACCACAGGAAATGTGAGTAATAGCAGCTATTTTTTTCCTTTCATCCTTTGTTCAGAATGCTTTGCTAGTTGTGTCTACAGTTACAGGAAGTGACGCTCCCAGACCTTCAGGATTTTGTCTAAATCATTTTATAGACCATTGTTGTATTACCAATATACTCCTTCCTTTGTTTTGATCAAAATTATATTGGCTATGCTAACCTAATAGTGTCTAGAGAAGCTGTCAGTTAAATTTGCATGCCTTAAAGGAAGAAGGCATCATTTCTGCTTTGAGATGATATTAAAAAATTCACGTAGGAGTTTCATTCAACACAGACTCTAAGAAACACTTAAATCACTCTTAAAATAGAAATCTGCCTAATTCTTTTGGGTGTCATGAATTGCTAATGTCAATGCTAAGAATATGTTCTTCAGTTTGAACTTTGGAAAGCAGAACAGTGTATAAGTTAAGAATTACTATACAAGATACCATTTGGCTCAATGCAAATGCCAGTGTCTAGCGCTTATTTCTTAGCCTCAGAGTAGCCTTAATATGCCATATTTATAACACGGTCTATGCACACTGCATGATTTCTTTAATTTAGTTGTTTTGAATAGTTATAATCATTGAGCACAAGCATTTTCAGATAGTATATCTAGAAACCAATGTGTATGATAACATTAGTAATAGACAATCTGATAAAAAATAAAAATTGTGGAGAAAGAGTTACATTGTTGAAAATTTCGGGTTAAGCATACAGTGCAATGTGAAGTTCATCATAAATATTTTCAGGGGACTGGTTCTATGACCTCCACAGATACAAAAATTTGAACAAATTTCCAATGTAAAATGGTGTGGCATTTGCAGAGAATCTCTATACATATTCTTGTGTGTGCTTTACATAATCTTTGGAATACTTGTAAGATCTAATATAATGTCAGCTCTGCATAAAGAGCTATACTGTATTATTTGGGGGAATGATGGAAAGAAGAGGAGGTTGTATATGTTCAGTATGGATCAGAGACCTAAGCACATAATACAAGAAGGACACTCAAGGCAGACAATGCTCAGCTGGAGAGAAACTGAGGATGTGTGAGATGGTGGGTTGCAGAGGGCTGTGCCCACGCTGGCTTCAATCCTGTGGACTCAGCGTTGTGTTCAGCATGCAGCAAATTAATTGTTGTTGTTGTTGTTGTTTTTAATTTCTGCTATTTTTCTAAACATTTGATCCATGATTAGTTAAATCCATAGATAGAAAACTCATGAGTTGAAGATTACTGAAAAAATAATAAACTTATAAATTACCTTTTACTTTTTACTCATGGCATCCATTACATCCATATTCACTTCTCTGTTGCTTCTTTATATAATACGCTGAAAATAAGGTTTTTGTCTCTAGAATATATTGGTAACAAATAAACATACTTGAATCCTCAAATAGTTCAATTTGGTTATGAGGACAAAAGACTGACACTTTTATTTGCTAATTTGAGAATGGATATCATCACATTGCATAAACTGCTAACCTATAAAACTGTGAGTCCCTGATTTGTAAGTTGTGATTTACTCATTGATCGTTAACAGGCCTGTATCTTACAGACCTGCTTTCATCCTAAAGTGGCTGCTTCTGCCAAGAACACCTGCCCTAACACAGTCCCTGTGATTCCAACTGCATTGCCTATGAGTATAATTGTCTGAGCAGCTTAACAAATGCTAACAATTACTTTCAATAGGATAGTGATACCCTGTTAATCACAAAAATTAAAAAAATAAATCATATGCCATATTTTGAAAGAACTTGTCTATTAAGGTTCTATATCTTTAACATGAGTACTGTTCAAGGAAGTTTGTAGTAAGTAAATAAAGGGTCATATAAGCATGAATATAAAATACTGACTGTGGGATCAAGGGCCAATTCAATGTGATGGCTTTGAGTATTGCTGCTCTGTTCTTAGTACATTTGCTTAAACTCAACATCTCAGCATAACCGCTTAGTAATTTAGTAGGTTACACAAATTATTTGTATTTTTTATAAACATTTATTGTATATTTGATTTATCTATAAAGGTGATACCCACGGTGTATATGTACTTTAAAGATTAATTACTTAATTAGTTTATTTGTTTTTCAAGATGTGGTTTCTCTTGTAGCCCTGCTGTCCTGGAGTAGCTTTGTAGACCAGACTGGCCTCAAACTCACAGTAATCTGCCTGCCTCGGTCTCCCTGAGTGCTGAGATTACAGGCATACGCCAGTGCTCCTGGCTTCAAAGATTTATTTTTAAGTGTATTGATATACATAACACTGCCTGGCACATAAACATGTTGTGTAACTATTAGTTACTGTTATTAGTAACATATATATATCAAAGGAAACTGTATATAAACTTTTTAGGAGAATGCCTGTTCCATATTTCAGGAACCAGTCAAAACATTAATGATCATCCCCATCATTTCAAGATAGCAACGCTGTATTTTGAGAAAGTAAAACCAAGTTAAATCAGAACCAACAAAATGCAAATTCACAGGGTAGATAAGGACTGATATATTCATTCAACTCTTCATCAATTTAAAGAGAGAAATGTGTCATTATATCCCTAAGGGACAGGTTTGCTTGAATTTTATTGTTGCTTGAAACATAGTTTAGGCTGGACTTATACTCCTAATAATCCTCCTGCCTCAGCTTCCTAAATGCTGAGATTATAGGCTTCTGTCACTATGTCAAGCTAGGACAGCAATTGAAAAGAAAATGGCTTAGGATATGAATGTTTGTTATACAGCAAAGTGAGATACACAAACAAGAGAGAATGAAAATCACCAGATTTGACCGTGCTTCAATGCTCTTGCTACACATCAAAAACAGCTTTCAATATTAAACCACAGTCAGTTGCTACATGTTGGTGAAAGAATCTCAATTATTCTCTGAGAAAAATTGCAATGAAAGCAATTATACAGAATAGGATACAGGAGTTCCGAACCCTAGAGCTTCCTTTCTTACTAAGGTAGCAAGCAAAACAAGTACCTCATCCTAATTAAGATTCTGTGTATTTGTGTTTGCATCAAAACTTGAAAGCTATATCCACAGTGACTTGCCTATTTCTGTAACAAAGTTAAATGGATTCTGATGGAGGACAGTGAATTTTTGTAAACTTTATTCATGAAGTCTATCCAATTCTAATTTCACAAGCATTTTTAATTTTTATTTTTATTAATTACAGTTTATTCACTTTCAGTTCCCCCTGTAGCTCCCTCCTTCCTCCCTCCCAGCCCCACCTTGTCTCCCTCTTTCCCACCTGGACCCCTCCCCCAGTCCATTGATAAGGAAGGTCCTCCTCCCCTACCTTCTGA
>JAQQSO010006308.1:0-11400 GCA_028658305.1 Pachyuromys duprasi
AGAGAGGGAGGGAGGGAGAGAGAGGGAGGGAGGGAGGAAGGAAAGAAAACAGCTAAGATCATAACCAGTTCTGCTAAGCAATAAATCTGAGGTCCAAACTGTACTAAGTTGTTTCCTTTCTTACACCAGTTCATCTCCCCTTTCAATTAAACAATAAGAAATTAGCTGAAACGTTGCTCCCACACCACTCCAAGCATCATAGCTGCAGGCAGAACGACTCAGCAAGAAGTGCAACTAGACTCGGGCTGACAGTCAGCTGCCTTTGGTTTGCACAAAGCACAGACTTACTCAAAAACAACTGACAATATCAACAGGGAAATAGCAACCTAGTGGTCCTATTGTGTTAAACCATCACTTAACCTGGAGGAAATTTAATTTCTACAAAGCCAAGTGCTACTACTGCCTAACCCATCTGTTCTCTATAGTCTGAACTCACCAGCACTGCCGTTTATAAAGAAAAACGGCTCATATAGTGAACACATATAAGCTTTGACTATCTTAAAATTCAGAAATACTTGGTTTTTATGTTCACAGTGATTCCGCTGCAAGGATCATGAGATCATTCATTCAACGATGTATGTATAATAGAACACTCATCGCATCTTAGTGAAAAGGAGCTTCATGGCACTGTGGGAAGGGCACGGGTTGGTGTCTGTCACCACCAAATCTGCCAGAGACCTCTCCAGGGGTGCCCATCCCATCCCATCAATTCCTGCTCCCTAGTATCTGTATCCAAAGCAGCGAGAAACAGAGCAGCTTCTTGTTAACTTTGCCTCCCCCGCCTCCAGGGCAAAGCCTCACCTTTAAAATCTTTGTAGCAACTATACTGTAATAAATCGCTGCCTGCTGGGCGACTGAATCTAGAAGCCTTGTGAAAAGCAATGTTCACAGCTCTCCACTCTCATTACATATTCAATGCACCATCTACAAGCCAGTTTTTATTTTTAGGCCCACTCATCAAATTAAAAGTAAAGGGGTTGGAGTGAAGAGAAAAGGATTGAAACAGTAAGGAAGGCATATGCCTGTCTTTCCTGAATCTTTGAGTGTACAAAGTGAAAAATATAAATTCTAACTCCTATAAGAGAAATACAGAAGGAAATGGGTGTTAATAGAAAGAAAATTGTGTTTTAACGCTTGACTTATTTTTCCCATTGTAATACACTGAATTTTGTCAAAAATTTGGAAGGAAATGTTTTTAAAGGGTCTTTTGTATTATTAAATGAAAACTAATTTCTTCCTATGAATTTAGAACCATGACTAACACACAAAAGGCTTCAACAACTATCAGTTTTATGACATATTATTATCATCAACAAGCTTAGCTCTTTCCTCCTGTCCCTTTTTGTCACAGGAGAAACCACCTGATCGATGCTGAATTCTGTTTTTTTCTCACCCACTCAGACCCTTGTAACTCTTGTCTCTCTTCTTGCTCGCTGGCTCCTCTCAGTACGATCCTAATTAGCTCTCCCACACCGTGGACCTTATTTTCCTCATCTGCCACACACTTCCCATTTTCCATTCAAGGACAAGCTGGCTGTTAATTTCTCACCACCTATTCACTCCACAGCCCACCAAAATTAGTGACTGGGCAAAGAAAGGGAAGCCAGCAGTGCCTGGAATGTGATTCTGAAGTTGGATCACTCCCCAGCCAGATGGCAGCAAGGCCTCCATCTCTGGTGTTCAGTTTGCACTGAGGACCTCTGGCAGGCTGCGGCATGGCAATTACCAAGAATTTCACCTGCAGTGACTTGGAATGGATGACAGATTGAGGGGATACGGTGGCTTCTATGAGATCCCTGGCATTTGTGAACATGGAAGAAACAGTAATTATAAGGACTGGAGGATTTGTTTGGTTGTCGCTAAGGGTTCTTGAGGCACAGAAGAGAGAAAATGATAGGCTCAGTTTAGCCAATTAGCCACTTAAGGCAAAATGTGAGAGTCGGAAGGCTCCCACGGCAATGTTTGCAGATAGTTCTCTCCCACAGCCAGAGGACAGGCATGCTCTAAGGGCAGAGAAGGCCAAGTTCATAGCCCCACCAGGTCTCCTGTGCTGACAGCCAACTGTGTTTCTGAGGCAGGGACAGCCAGGGAAGGTCCTCAACGACATTGAACTCTGGCTTCTCAGCACCATCCGAGTCTACAGAACAGCCCACATCTGAGGGATGGTCAAGCCATGGGGTTGCCTAGGAAGCAAGCAGCTGTTGTGCCACAAGAAAATGGATGTCCTCCTTGACATCTTCCCTGCTTATTCCTTCTGACGAACAGAACAGCCGTAGCAGATGTCACAACTCAGCACGGCCCTGGTAAACAAACAAGGGAATTAGTCACCGAGAGGTCTACAGTACCTGGCGAATACATCCCAGCAGATTCCAGAAGAGCAACTGGTAAGTGCTGCCTCTGCAGACCCCAACCTTTAAGACAAGCCTATGGATGACCCCAAGTCCAGTGTAGGCATAATAAGTACACTGGGAAAAATTAATGAACTTGGAAATCAAATGGCTCCAGTACTCTTGATTTCCACTATATTTTTTTCCACTATATTTTTTGGCTCTGTGATGAAAAACAATCTGCTGACTAAAAATGTTCATTGAAAAATTCAAGACCAAAATAATAATAATAATAATAATAATAATATAATGGGCATATCAAATTTTATCAGCATGAAACATTTCTAAATTCTATCATAATGGTGAAACTTGTATTTATTTATAGTGAGTATTGTTACATTCAATTATATTACAGCGAACACATACTAATTAATACAAACTTAGAAGAACAGGTGTGCCAGGCTTTTCTGACTGCAAACTTGGCAGAAAATGACTCAAGCTACCTCCAGGAAGATGGATTTCCTGTAAAGAAATGAATGGAAGCAGAAGGAACAGGATGAGCAAAGGAACCCTGCACCGTGTTTAGCTGAACCTCCCAGAGGAAGAAATGCGGCTTGGAAACGGAAACCTCCAACCCTGTCCCAGGCTTGAATTATCCTGCTGCCTCCAGAGCAGCAAGAGGCAGAGCATATGCTCAGATGACTCAGGCCTCTCTGTGTCTTCTCCTGACACTCTCCCTCCTAGCCTGTTCCCTCTACATTTATAGTATCTGCTTATTCATAACTCTCGTCTCCTCCTCAGGTCTCTCTGTGTGTCTGTTTTTATGTCTACCCCCTCAGCCAAATGTCAGTGTTTCCTATATACCATACAAACAAACACTATGGTACAATAACATCAGTCAGAAAATCTCTATTTGAACAGAGATCTTGTACTCGGGACCTTAAAAATAATTGGCGTGTTCTTATGACAGGTGACCTGCTCCTCTCTGATGAGCAGGAGACAGCTTCCTGACGGGTGAGTAATGGCAGGTGAGCACCGCCATTTGCACGAGGGTGCAAAAGTGTCTGGGAAATGCAATCCTAAGAGGCTCAGCCACAGACTCAGAATGTGAAAGGAGAAAATGATATTTTTAGTGAGAACTTAATTGGTCATCTCTGCACAATTGTTTTCTTTTATTGAAAATATAATTTCTCCATACAATATATTCTGATTAGAGTTTCCTCTGTCCCTACTCCGCCTCCCAGTTCTTCCTCCCCTCCCCTCCCATCAGAGCCACACCCTCTCTGTGTTTCTCGTTAGCAAACAAGCAGGCATCTAAGAAACAATAATGTCATAGATACAATAAGAAAACTCAAAAACAAACAAATCAAAACATCGCAAAGCAACCAAGCAAGACAGAGTCAAAGAAAAAGCATAAGAAACTCATATAGACTCATATAGACACAGAGTCACACATGCTCTCATACACAGAAATCCTATAAAAAAAATCCAAACCATGAAAAGGACCTGAAGATTAAAAACAAAAAGAAAGAAAGAAAGAAAGAAAGAAAGAAAGAAAGAAAGAAAGAAAGAAAGAAAGAAAGAAAGACCCTGATGCAACATTATGAGGCAAACCTCCAACGATGGCACTGAGTTTGTTCAGTGTTGGCCGTCTTCTGCTCAGCGTGGGGCCTATGCTTGAGAGTGGTCTGTTTTCCCTAGTGAGACTCCCTTGGAGAATACTAACTTTTTACTTGCAAGTGGCTATCAACTGGAAAGCTTTTTGGGTTGGCTATGGGCATGTGCCCACTTCTCCTGTCAGCTCTAGGACCTCCTAGGTCTAGGGCAGACCCACAGGTCCCATGCATCCTGCCACAGTCTCTGTGAGTTCACATGTGTGCCAGCCTTGCAGTGTCTAGAGGGCCTTGATTCCCTGGTGTCCTCCATCCCTTCTGGGTCTTACACTCTTCACACCTGCTGGTCCACAGGGGTCACGGCGGCCTGAAGGAAGAACTGATAGAGACGTCACTTCTAGGACTGTCTCAGGTTTCTCATTCTTTGCATATTGTCTGCCTGTGGGTCTCTGTATTTGTTCCCATGTGCTGCAAGAGGAAGCTCCTCTTACGATGGCTGAGTAAGACACTGCGCTGTGAGTACAGCAGATGTCATCAGGTGGTTTCTTTTCATTTACTTGTCTTTTACAAATATTTTAATTACATTTATTTGTGCATGCTCATGCATGCATGAGTGTGTGTGTGTGTGTGTAACCAAGTTTGGTCTGAAACTTCCTATGTGGCTGAGACTTCCTGCTTCCACTTCCCAAGTGCTGGGATAACAATATAAACTAGATCATAGGGAAAATAAACACTATAATGCCTATGTAAACATTCTGAGAATACACAAAGCAACACTGTATACTTCTAATAGTTTCTATTTGTGCATGTGGTATATAAATAAAGTCTAGGAGGATCTCTAAAAGCAGAGGGGGATAAATAAATATTGGGGATGTGGCCTAAAGAATCTTTACCCTCTAGTAAGCTCTATGTTTTTTAAAGGAAGCATGAACATAGCATTTCGTTAATATTTTAAAGAAACAAACGTTCCTGACAACTGGCACACATAACCTTCCAGAAGATATTCTACACTCAGTCTGTCATGAAAGCAGTCACTTTTTGAGGCCAGCCTGGTCTATGTAGAGAGGGTCCCAGGACAGCAATAACTAAGCGAACTTATCACAAAAATAAATAAACAAACAAAAAGAAAATACCCACACAGTAGTCTGAAGATGCTTGGTGAGCGATAGGGCGTGCTGGGCTTGTAGAGGATTCTGTGCTACCTGTGCACACTGACGCATGGAGGCATGGTCCCTGTGCCTCCTGTCCTCACAGTAGAAAGAAAACCTGTTGTTTATAAAGTCAAATGCTGATAGTGTGTCATGAAGTCCACAGTTAGGCTTCACAGGCATCCAACACCTGTCTAAAACGATTGTCCAGTGTGGCTCCAATGCCTTGGAACACATTGCCCAATGGGGAGGTTCTTCTGCAGGCTGAGTTTTTGAAGCCGCTCAGCGTTCACACTGACTCATCGAAATCTCTACCGTCCATGACTCAACTCTGCCTCTAATGGTTCCAAAGTGAAACACCAGAAGGTCCAAGAGTTTCTACCCTAAGAGCATAGCCCTCCTGCTCTACCGGTGACTCTCCCAGTCACTCCCATGAAATTTGAGCCAGTGGCTGGATGAACAGACTAATATTTATTCCTTCAAAACTAGAAAAGAGGGGGTCTTTTATCCCTAGTCTCAAGCATGCGCCCCTGAGGCAGGATGCTGTGCATGAATGCGCTCATCTGTAAAGGGCTTTCCCTCATCCCCACAACGGCAGCTTGGTGGCCTGGGAACCAGCTTTGTCCTTTGTGCACCACGTTAAGCACAGGTAAATGGCTACAGTTTCAGCACTCACAACTTTTCAATCAGTCTCTCACCATCTGAATGAGGATTCAGGGTGCCATTGATATTTTTTTGGACATGTGAAAAACATTCTGGAAATAGAACCAAGCTGTTAGTGAGTTGTTCTTCCACTTTTTTTTATGATTTCCCCAATTATACCCCAATTTTGCTAAAAGCTATCCTACCCATCTCCTTTTCCCCCTGTTCCTTGCTTCTGCCTTCAATTAACACACCAGAAATAGCCAAATGCAGCACACAGATCCGGCTGTACAAATGCCTGTGCTTCTGTGGGCTCTCTGAAGATCATGAGCTTTGTGCTCACCCACACACCAGTCTCCAAACCCTCTGCTGCCTCTGAGAAGCTTGTCATTCTCAGCAAAGTAAGAACAGGTATCTTCAAACACTTAGCCTCTCCTCGAACCAGGATGAGTATAGAAGCCAAACAGTAAGGAACAGCTTTAAAGCACTCGGGCTGCTATGGCATGCAGAAATGATTATGGATCTTCAAAAGCCATTGTTGGGGTAACCTTCTGGTGCCCCATGTGAAGGACATCTCTGTAAATTCAAGTGTTGATTCACTTAATAAAGATCTGATGACCAATAGCCAGTCAGAAAGGGAAGGTGGGACTTCCAGGCCCAGAGAGGGTCTCTGGGAGAAGAATCAAACATGGAACATCTGCCGGTGTGACACGATAAGAGATAGACGAACTGGGGCTGTGTGAGGGAGGTAAAGAGTGGGTCATGAGGCGGGAAGTAGGCCGGGATTATTCCAGTTAATTTGTGTGAGCTAGCCAAGAGTCTGCCCAGCCGAAGCTTTTATAAATATTAATAAGTCTCTGTGTCTTTAACCACTGGCGGGTCCAAAGAGAGCCCCGCTATACGGCTTTTCTCAAGCCATGCAGTGTCAACTTGAGTAGAACTCCTTTTCTCCCAACTAGAAACCTTCAGTCAAAGATCACAGGTGCCGATACTCAATG
This sequence comes from Pachyuromys duprasi, assembly GCA_028658305.1. NCBI lineage: Eukaryota > Metazoa > Chordata > Mammalia > Rodentia > Muridae > Pachyuromys > Pachyuromys duprasi. The sequence goes on from JAQQSO010006308.1 coordinate 6,729, forward strand.
GAGTTCATACTCACCAGCATTCTGGATGGGGGGAAAGGCCATGCCAGCCCTTCCTTGTGGAGGAATTTGATGGCCTGTGGACACTTGACACTGGCCTCAGCGAAGGAGGGTTCTTTCTGCTGCTTATGGGGCCTCCAGTTGGCCTGTGGCTCTAATGATGGTCTTGAGCTTTAAGCCCTGGCAAAGCCTTGCAGCTTTTCTGCCTCATCTTTGGCGTGCTCTCCTGAGCCTCATCGCCCACAAGGGAACCAGCTCCAGTTTGTGTGGGCCTCCTTCTCACATACCTGTCTCATGTGCCGGTTTCTGTGGTTGTCGAATTCCAGCAATGAGGTCAGGGCAACCTGGGTTCTCTGCTGGCTACCATCCTCTTCTGAAGGATTACTTTCAAAGATACCCCAACTTTTACTTTGACAACCCATCACCTGAGAATGTTTCCTACCAGATATTTCTCCCTTTCTTGCTCTGCTTTCTTCTTCTTCATCTTCTCCTTCTTTTATTATATTGTACCCTAACTGGGGTAAAGGGTGATGTTGCTAGAAGCTAAGTCACAGGAAGCCTCTAGTCTCAGCAGTCAGGAGGTTAAGATGGGAGGATGAGGAGCATCCTTGAGCTCAGAAGATGCGGACTAGTCTGCTGTCAAAACCGTCTTCTCAATAAATAAATAAACAAACGCCAGGCCTAGTAGCTCAAACCAGTAATCCCAACTACTGAGGAGGCTGAGGCAGGTAAGATCCCAAGTTTGAGAGTTCAAGGCCAGCGGGGCAACTTCTAAAGACTCTGTCTCAATATCAAAAGGTAGAAAAGAAGGCTGGGGTGTAGCTCAGCAGTAGAGCACTTGCCTAGCATGTGCAAGGCCTCGGTAATAGAAACAAAATGGCAGGCTGAACTCTGTCGTTCATATACTGTTCTTACAGCTGCTACCCATCTTAATTTCCCGTCGTTATCATTATAACCTGGATATCCTTACAACTTTATCATTATAACGTTCACGTGGCTGCAGTCTTTCACAGACTCAGCTGCAGAGCTGCACTGTATACCATCGTCCCCACACAACCCCCACCTGAAGTGCTAATGTCCAAAGGGGCGTCATGCAGTTGGTAGGGAGATTCTAGACTCCTATGGCAGGGTGTGGTGCCAGCCATACTTCTGGATCTGCCAGAGACATGTCAACCTAGTATTCTGGGCCAAATTTAAAGCAAGCGTTATTAAATTTGTTAATACTGACCAAAAGATGGACCTCTTTGGCCAGGACCAGTCCCAGGGATTTCACAGCTGAGAATGCCAGGGAGCCACGTGTTGAAGGGGTTTATAAGGACAAACCTATAGGGCCCCCTATTTTCCCATGAGGCTTTGTTATCTTCCAAGAACTACAATTCCCAGCATTCCAAGAAGTTACCTGGTTCGGGGCAGGTGGGATTTACAGGTTCACTTTGGGCATTGACAAAACTACGTGCTTTGTCAAAGCAAATGCCTTATTTTGCTTTTCAGTTGTACCTATCTTGTTTGTCCGTAAACTGGGGGTGATACTGACCCACATATAATTGTCACAAGTAAAGTGTTGCAACAGGAGAAAAGTTTAAGGCAAGAGCTGATACCTTGCAAACTCTTGATAGGCATTGGGCATTCTGTGCGTTTGAAAGCCAGACACAAAGGTGTCTCAAGTCAACTTTTTTGTTGGTATTGTTCAGTTCTATTAATGGTTTTATTGGTCTTTGTCATATGATTTGTAGATGGCCACAGCTGTAGCATGACTATGACCTCAAAGGGCTTAGTTCACCAAGTTCACCTTAGCTGTATAACTGTATAACTTGTTAAAGCAAATGATATAAAAAGACAAAGCCAGATTCTGACAATATTGTTTCTATATTTTTATCTATCTAGACCCCTCCTCTCTCTTTTTTTTTTTTGATCCCTCCTCTTTTTAGGTAACTCCCTTGTTTCTTAAGCCGTTTGAACGGGTTCTGGATTCTTGTAACAAAAGAACCTAGAACAAGTCGTTAAAGTTTGTGTGTCCTACAAACACTGTCCCATGATCTTGTATATTCATACTATGCATAGAAATTATGCTAAGGAGAAGCAGAGCATCAGGGTTATCTTTGATGGGTCAGGAAGAGAAAGGATGCTCAGTGCTATTCAGATGCAAAAACCAAGCAGCTTTTGAATGAGAATCTGTTTTATTACCTTTTCAAATTCTCTTCTCTAACCCATTAAATTGAGCCCTGAAGGGACTTCGATTTTGCAATATTTCCTTAGTTACAGTGTTAACTTGAAAGTCAAAAGTATATTTTGTTTTTTAAGTATTCTATAATTCTTATTTCCCAGGAATCTGAGCTGTATTTCCCCGCAGTCTGAGGATGTGAAATTTTTATCTGTTTTCTATGGGAGGAAGGGTTTGGCCTTCTCCTACCTGTTCAAACACATGCATAAGCTGCTGGATGGCAGCGTTGCCCACAGTGAAGAAATCAGAGCACTTCTCCCTAGAGTCGGGGGTAGGCAGCTCCTCTGCCTCAAGGACAGGGACTCAATCATTCAACTCAATCAGCTCAGCACCGCGCCAGAGCCTTGCACAGACGCTTCATAAATGCTTTTGAATCAACTGAGACAGCCAGAAAATGCTGTGTCTTCCCTGCTCACCTCACCTGCTGCCTTTTAAAGCTGGTGAAGCTACAGTTGGAACAGGTTGGAAAAGGACATGATTAAGTCAGAACTTAGATGCTGAGCCTCACATTTAAAAATCATAACGAAACTTCTTGAGAAGATTCTCACTGAAATCACATGTATTCAGATAATCCCAGCAGGAAATGTTACAGCTGATAAATTGAGGAGGATCACACTTCCGCCAGATTTCATGGAATACTTCAGCCATCTCAGAAATCAAAAAGAGGTGGAAAATTAATATCTGCACGTTTTAAGGCTTTAATGAAACATTTATAGACTATTTGGGCTCGTAATAAAAGTTATTACCCCTTGTTGGCAAGTGTGACCTCCAGGGGACAATAACATTCTATTACATTTCAAATTCTATAAAGTTATTAGTTATCTCCTCCAGGAAACCATCCTCTATTGACAAGAGCTCAGGCAGATTGTCTAGTATGGTTCCATAAATAAATTCAACTTGAAAGCTTCATTGGAGTCTGTTACCCAAGTCAGAATTTTCAAATTTGTTGTTACAGGATCTCAAAATTATAGCTAAGCATTTTCAAGTTCTGCAGCACTGCAGAGCAGACTGTGCGGTTGTGAATTGCATGGGAAGCTGAATGCAAAAGAACTAAGGCTTTCTTTCTTTTGGGTCTATAAAGCTAATAAAACACAATTTTGAAGTAAGCTTTTGGCAAATAACATTACTTTTCTGAAATCAAAAGGGGAGGATTAATATACTGTTCCCAGATGTAGGAAAGATACTTAAATTTATGTATGTATATATATATTAATTCTATTGATATTGACAAATATGTTTATACACATTTATAGAGGAGAAAAGAGACCGGTTAGTCTAATGCTGTTTTAGTTGGGATCAAAGTATAAATAAAGTAAATTGCTCCATCTGCTGGCTGTATTTGGAAACACTCTAAATTGAAACTGAGGAAACGAGACTTGACAGTTGCTGAGGGTAGAAAGAAGAGAGAAGCAAAGGGGGAGGAGGAGAAGGAGGAAGAGGACAGAGAGCATGTAATGTACACTAAAGAAATGCCATTGCACCCCCCTTTGAAGCTTGAGTCCACCAGAAAGTCTCAGCCTCTCCAAGTATATTTAAATAAAGGAAGTTCACACATTTGTAAATTTATGATGTCCTTGTCCAGCCTGATGTTGAGGGACATGTAATATGTTCAAATACACTGTAATAAAAAGGTAAATTCCCAAGCGTGGCCATGGTGGCACACGCCTTTAAATCCCAGCACATGAGAGGCACAGGCAGGTGAATCTCTGTGAGTTGGAGGCTAGCTTGGTCTTCAAAGTGAGTTCCATTACAGCCAGGGCTACAGAGATACCCTGCTTTGAAAAACCAAAACAGATGGTGGGGGAGGGAGATGACCAAATTTGAAATTAACCGATTGTTCATTCTTACGAGGTGACCTTCACAGCTGGTTTTTGTAAGCTTTAACCTAGCGCTCTTACAGTGAGATGCACACTCCAGCTTTCAGCATTCGCCTTTAGCTTATCACTTAAGAAGAAGCATGTGGGGCTGAAGAGATGACTTAGAGGCCGCTCTTCCAAAGGTCTGAGTTCAATTCCCAGCAACCACCTGGTGGCTCACAACCACCAGATCTGGTGCCCTCTTCTGGTGCACAACAGAATACTATATATATAATAAATAAATCTTTTAAAAAAGAGAGATGAAGCATCTGGCTGTCCACTCTTTTTGAGCTTGGTACTCCTAACCTTTGTCTCACTGCTAGGTTAGATGAGTGAGGAATTCTGCTCTCAAAACTCTTGGGGGAAACAGTATCAATATTCCTACTCTACTAATTTTTCTAGTGTTTTCAGTAGCTGTTATATTTGTAACATTTTACCTTTTTTTTTAATTTATTGATTTTTATAACAATCACAGGTTAGGTACTTTGCATCCCAGGCTTAGCCTCCTCCCTCACTCCCTCCCACCCTCCCACTCCCTCCCTCATCTCCCTCCTCCCCGCCCCCTCCAAGTCCACCAACAGGGGAGGACCTCCTCCCC
>JAQQSO010006309.1:0-11400 GCA_028658305.1 Pachyuromys duprasi
TGTCTCCTATATTGGTTGTTTCCTCTCTGTTTATCTTTAATTGTTCCTCTATGTGGGCAATTAAATTCTTCTCCATTTCTTTGAGGGCCTTGTTCATTTCCTCTTTTTGTCTCTCTTTTTGTTCCTCCAATATCTGCATAAACATAGCTTTAATATAATTTTCCTGTGTCTTCGCTGAATTAAAATCTTTATTGCTTATGGATATTTCTGGTGGGGCCATGGTGTCCTGATTTTTGTTGGGTGAGTTCTTTCGCCGATTTCTGGGCATTTGTTTATATATAATCAGGGAGCTGTTTGTGTTTTAAGGCTGAACTTCAGACTGGGACTGTCAATCTCTTGTGTCGGGAGTGTTCTTCAAGAACATCAGGGAATTCCGGTGGTTTGTTAGTGTGTGTGTTGTTGTCTCAGTTGAACTCTGTTGTGGGCTCTGTGTGCCCAGCTTCGTGCTCTGTGCTAGAAGCTGTGAGCACCGCAGGCTGGTCACCCTTCTGGTCTGGAGGCTTTGCTCCTCACTCTGTGTTAGATGCTGAGTTTCCCGTTTTGAGATGTCAGCTGGGGACTCTGGGCTCCGCCCTGGGCTTGCTGCTAAGGGCTATCCCCTGGACTGGAGACTTGGTGCCCTCTTCAGGGCCAGGGGCTGTGCACCACGGTCTGAGATGATATTTGGGACACACACAGTGGGTCTGGATTGGTTGCAGGCGTTCCCAAGCAGTGTGTATCTGCTGTATGCAGGCCTGTCTGAAATGGTGCCCACGGACTTCTCAGACCGGCCTGTGGACACACACACACAGACTGAGGTGGTTGCTGGGGGACCTGTGCGCTCTTGTGCAGGCCTATTAAAACTGTCCCCTAGGCCCTCTCAGTCTGAGGTGTTTCCGATGGACACGATTGGTGTGCACCTGCTGAATGCCCGCCGGTAGAAGCAGAACCCAAGTCTTTCCCAGACTGGCCTGTGGACACACACACACACACACACAGACACACACACTCACACTCACACTCACATACACACGGACTGAGGTGGTCGCTGGCGGGTCTGAGCAGTGTGCGCCCTGCAGCGTGCAGGGACCTGCAGTGGGCAGGTCAGTCAAAAACGGTATCCGGTTCCTCCTCCGTCTGGCCCAGAGGCTGTGAGACCCAGCGCGGCTGCTCGTTCAGATCAGAGCTGTGCGCAGCTGGTCACCCGGAGATTTTTCCGGGGAATAACTGGGTGTCCCTAGGATTTTCCCACTTGATTTCCTCGCAGTAGAAGTTCTGCTCACCTGGCAATCACAAATGCTGGTGTTTTAGGTCCCAGAGTTCAGTCTCCTGGTCGCTGCGTTGTTTCTGCTGTCCTACTCCTCAGACAAGGTGTCCTCTCCTGGCAGCCATCTTGGATCCCTCCTTGTTTCTAGTTTTTTGAGACACTTTTATGCTGTTTTTCCATAACAGCTATTCTAATTTACATTCCCATCAAAACTATGTCAAATTTCCTGTTTCTCTGCATCCTCAACAGCATTAGGTAGTTTTCACTTTATAGCAGTAACTCTCACTGGGGCAGAATGATATTGTGGTTCTTATCTACATTTCTGGGATGGTTGGTAAAGATGAGTTTCTCATATGCTTATTGGCTATTTGGACGTCTTTTGGGAAATGTCTATTCAGGTCATTTGCTCATTTAAAATTTACATTGTTATTTTTTTAAAAGTGGTTTGTTTGAAGTTCTTACTTATTGTAAAAAATATATCTTGTCTTACAGTTTACAGATAGTTCCCTCATTTACTAGGTTGTCTCTTGGCTTTGTTGAATGCTTTGCTCTACAGAAAGCTTATAGTTTGATGTAATGTCATTTTTTCTTTGGTTGCCTATGATTTTGCAGTCATATCTAAATGTTTACCCCATTATGTCCTGAAGTGAAATCGGCTTATTAATGCACTAGTTACAATAGCAAAGAAATGAAACCAACCTAGGTGACTATCAATAGATATATTTTTAAAGTGTGTTTTACATACACAAAGGAATATTCTACATCCATTCAAAAAATAGTGAAATTGTTTCATTTCCAACTTCTTCTTATAAATTTATAGTTTGAGGGCCCACATGTAAGCCTCTGATTTATTTATTTAGTTGATTTTTTTATAATGTGAGAAGGGGGTTTAGTTTCTTCTACATGTGGACAGTCTACTTTCCAGCACCACTTTCCAGTTTCCTTTCTCTAGTGTGTATCTTCACTATCTCTGTCAAAAGGGAGGTGTTTATAATGCATGGTTTTATTTCTTGGTTGTCTAGTCGGTTCCATTGGTTTAGTGTATATGTGCATGTGTACCGTGTTGTCCAGGAGCTGCCGCTTTGTTGTATATTCTGAGGTCCAGTATTATAACCCCCTCAGCTTTGTTATTTTTCTTTTTTTTTATTTGTGTAATTCTTTAAGAATTTTTAAATTTTAATTATAATTTTATTTTTTAAAATATAATTTATTTATTTTTATATCAATCACAGGTTAGGTACTTTGCATCCCAGGCATAGCCCCCTCCCTCATTCCTTCCCACTCTCCCCATTCCTCCTTCATCTCTTCCCTGCCCCCTCCAAGTCCACCTATGGGGGAAGACCTCCTCCCCTTCCATCCGACCCCAGATCATCTTGTCTCCTCATGGCTGGCTGCAATGTCCTTCCCTGGGATCTAACCATGCTGTTACTCCCTGGCATGTATGGGGGAGGGTCAAAGAGTCAGCCATCAAGTTCATGACAGAAACAGTCCCTGTTCCCCTTACTAGGGTCTTCAGTTGGTCACTGAGCTACCATGGGCCACATCTGAGCGGGGGTTCTAGGCCATATCCATACATGGTCCTTGGTTGGAGAAACTGTCTCGTATAAGACCCCTGTGCCCTGCTCAGTTTGGTCTTTGTGGAGCTCTTGTTCTCTCCAAGTCTTACTAACTTCCCCTATTTTCATTATTATTAGCCGCCCTAAGCCGAAGGCTTGGTTGTGAGTCTTAATATCTGCTTTGATATATTGCTATATTGATTCTTTCAGAGGTCCTCTTTGATATGCTCCTGTCCTGTTGCTTGTTTTCTCCTCCATTCAATGTCCATCCCATTTGTTCATCTAAATAAGCATTGATCATACCAATGCTGGGTCCTCCTTCTTGTATATCTTCCCTAGGTATATAGGTTATTTTTCTTTAGAATTGCTTTGTGCTATTTGCTTCCATACATTTTTAGGAAGTTTGGTTTTTACAATTCTATGAAGGATGTCTTTAAGTTCCACAGTCTTTAAAAAATTTAAACACTTAAATTTTTAAACACTTTAAAAGTTGCAAGTGTCTTTTAAAAACCCAGTCTTTTAACTGTGGGCTTGTGTAAAATAATAACAAGAAGAAAATGTTTTTAATACATTAAATGGATTTTTACTCCAAAAGGGAAAAACTGGGGCATAAAACAATTACACTTAAAACCAATTTGCACTAGTGTAAGTAGCCCAGTGTCCAACATCTGGAACTCATAAGATTCTGGGTGCCACAAGACTTGGGATGCTCTGCTTCACTAACTTTGCCATCTACAGCACACACACTTTGTCTCATGGGGTCAGACATGTTCCTTTCTACACCTGCTGCTATCACCCCAGGGAGGTCATCCTAGCACCTCAGATATGCTAGGGTCTCCACTGTAACTGAGGCTGCACAACCACTAATGGCCTCCCTTCCATCCCTGCCACATGGTGCCTCAGTTTCTCGCTTTGACCCCTACAGTTCTGGGACCTCCACTGCACCTTAGGCTGCGCTTTCACTATTATGGTACTATTATGGTGCTTTGCCAGCAGTGCATTGGGTTTCTCTGGGATGGATTCTCACTGCTGTTGTTGCACATATTAGAAAATAAGTTGGCAAGTAGCTAGCATTGTAGTTCCTGGGCATTGGGTGTCAAGATTCCCTAGAACCTGACAGTGGCTACTAATACAGCTCCTAGGCCTAAAATGTCTGAAGCTCTTAGTTCTCAAAGTCTGGCTGATCTTTGAGACCCATCCAGTGACTAAAATCTGCAGTTTTTCTTTGGATCTTCACAGCTTTCTACCCTTCTTTAGCCTCAGGTCTTCTCTATATTTCCAGTTTCTCTTGTTACTGTTCTAGCTACTTCCTGTAACTTGTGAGCTGCCCGTCTTTGCTATAGCCGCTGTCGTGGCTGCCACTGCCTCTCGTTCTGCTGCTTCCGCAGTGCTGATGGCACAGTGTGCTTTGCTGTCTTGCCGCAGCTATCTCACTGTGGCTCTGCTGCCTCTTCCCACGGTTGCTATTCTTTTTGTCTCTCTGTCTGCCGTCACTCCCACTGCTGCTGGGTTTTCCGTGTTATTCTTTGAGTCTGCACTACTAATGATTATCAGAAGTAGACAAGAGGTCTCCATGTGGGCCTCTGAGTGAGGGGACCAGGGGTTGCCTCTGTCATGAACTCAGTTGTCTGCTCTTTGATCACTTGCCCCTGGTAAGGCAACCTTGCCAGGCCAAGGAAAACGAGGTTCCAGGCAGTCCTGATGAGACTTGATAAGCTATGGGCACATGGCAGAGGAGGAAAATGCCTCCTTTCAGTGGACTAAGGGAAGGGGATAAGGGGAAGGGGGAGGGAGGGACTGGAAGGAGTTGAGGGAGGGGGCTTCAATTGGGATATATAATGAATAAATTGTGAAAAAATTAAAAAGAATTAATAAAAAAAACAGACAAGAAAAGACCACGTAAGGGCATGGAGCTTTAGATGATATCTGAAGACAGAAGGAGTAAACTGTCAAGGAGCATAGGCCACTGAGAACTTGTTACTTGGACCAACTGAAGTGATGTGATTTATTGGTTCAGGTGGTATCAGAAAATGGAAAGTAACATGTTATACAAACAGAAGGAAATGTTTTACTGAAGGGATAGTACTCTACTTACAACAAGTTGGACTATTAGTGTTTGAGAAGATGTTTTCTGATGGCAACATAGAATCACCAAGGAAAACATGGAGAGGGAGAAAGAGATCTGGACCAGAAAGTGTCCTGGAAACCTCATGTTCTGGCGGGAGCTGAGATACTCTGAGGACGTGCCTATTATCAAAGGAGGAAAGATGAACTGGATCCTTTCCTCACTGGATCCTCAAGCTCAGGATGAAGTAGGAAGAGATTATAGATAGGATCAGCTCAGTTTGCCAGAGGATGAGCAGAGAGGCCCTAAGGAGGCTGATCAATGGTGAGGCAACCAACAAAATCACATCTCCACGTTGTTTTCTTATCCAAGAGCTTTTTCAAGAAGTAGTTACAGAGCTGGGACTATTGTCCAGATCTATTCTGTAAGCATGAACTGATTCTTATCACCCATGCTTATGCAACTTTAGTGGCAACCACCAACCCAAAAGTCCCATAAATTGGAGAAGAAATCCTCATGAGAGTAATTTTTAATTTTCAGAAAGACTATTAAAGAAATGACAAGTGAATTTGTCTGAGCACGTCAGGCTTCATTGCACATCTTAACAAGCAAGACGTGGCGCATGACGTTTTTCACATAGAAATGCTCGCTTTGCTTCAGGAAACACCAGCAGGTGACAGTGTTGAAGTAGCTATCAGCTTGCTCAAAGAAGGCAGCTTCAAATTAACACATGTCACCAGGAGGAATCAATGCTATTTTTGAATTTTTTACTTTCTTTAAAACATTCTACACGAGTCTGAAATTGGCAGAGGAGTTCAGCAACTTCTAGGTTGTGTTTGCTGTGTACAGAGAGGGATTTGGGGCACCTGCCACCCGAGGAGGACTTGACTCACTTCTCCCACTACTCCCTGTAGAGAATGACTGTAACCCAGTAGATATTCTTAATGTTGTCAAGATGGATCCCAGGCTTGTGGAGAACAAGGAGAAGTACAAACTATTAAGAATGCTGCAATCTGAGCAGGGGTTCTAGGTGTGGCCCATGGTAGCTCAGTATTCAACTGGAGACCCTAGTAAGGGGAACAGGGACTATTTCTGTCATGAACTCAATGGCTGGCTCTATGACCCTCCCCCCTCCCCCCCCACGTACCCGGGAGGAACAGCCTAGCTAGATCCCAGAAGAGGACATTGCAGCCAGCCCTGAAGAGACAAGATAAACTAGGGTTGGATGGAAGGGGAGGAGGTCCTCTCCCATCAGTGGACTTGAAGGGGCAGGGAGGAGATGAGGGAGGGATGGGGAGAGTGGGAGGGAATGAGGGAGGGGGCTACACCTGGGATACAAAGTACCTAACCTGTGATTAATATAAAAATAAATTACATTAAAAAATGCTGTAGTCTGATGCTTTGTGGCTGTGCCAGCAGGGGGCTTATGGGAGCCTTTTTAGGCTCATTAGCCGGGCAACTTTGCATCCTGAAAAAGGAGCACATGGAATCATTGCAAGAATATCCCAATGAACAATATGGTATCACACATCACTCAGAAACGAATAATTAAGAAATGTTGCTAAAGTGTTTGTTCACCTTTTACACATTGATTTGTCTCCATGGAGTGTTCTGGAATGTCTGAAGTGAAGAAGCCCCTACCTATGTCATCTCGTAGAATTTTTGTCAAAATATTTTTCCAGGAACTCTGTAAACTTCATGCAAGATTAAAAGATGAGCTCTCACAGGCATTCTATGAAGGATTATTACAAGACAATCTGGGAACGCTTGCTTTGCTACCACTCCTACAGTTACAGGCCTTAGAGGGTTAATGATGGCTTGTGTGAACATCTCAGAAAGTCACCAGAAGTCATTGTGGCACAGAAGAAACCCTCGTGGCCTCTTCAGTGTTGGCCTCTTTGGCGTCAGAGTCCTCAGACTTCAATCCTGACAGCAGTGAGAGCAGCTCTGCGTGGGGATGGGAGGGAGTGTTGCACTTGTGAACTCTTAGACTTCACAGGGGTTATGCTGAGCTTGAGTGTGTTTTGGACAAGTGTCCAATGTTCATTAGACTGGTGTTCATGTTGACAGTTTCCTTTCTTTGTGTACCAGGGCCCTCTGCTGTCCACACTTAGCCTAGTGGTCTGTGGTTCTCTCACCTTGAGGCTTCTCATATGGTATCCCCTGGGGTGTCCTAGCTGTGGGAACAGATGTGTCCAAGTATGTTGGGAGTTATGAGACACACTGATAGCACTGGGATCTGTACAGGCAGAGGACCCACCTTAGTTCTTTCAGGATCTCAGACTATTAATTCCTGTGATGGAGAGATGCAGCAGTGGGCCTCAGGAACACTATTGGATCTTCAGTGTTCTCAGTGACAAGAACAATGTTCTCCAGGGTTGATCTTGCCCACTGGCTTTAGGCTTATAGCTATCAAAGCCTGGATCTCAGTTGATGAGTCTTGATTCCATCTGTTGATGGTGGTGTGTGCTTTACAGCGTGACCCACGCCTCTGCTTTTCAGCTTCTCAGCGTCAGGCCTTCCTGCTGTCCACATCTATCTCCCTTTTTTTGCTCTGGTGATGTGACTGGTTAAAGTCAGACTCCCTGATTTATGGATTGCTCTCAGATCCCCAGAGTGTATCAGTTTTGAACACCACTCCCCTGTCAAGGTTGTGGCCAGCACTTCTTGTTCCCCAAGTCAGAAAAACTGACAAAATGGTATTCATTCATGACCCACGAGTGGGAGAAATCTGTCTCACCAAAACCTACTGCTACATTTACATTTGAAGCTTCTGAGGAGTGTGAGGTTGTTTTGAGGGTAGGACTGCCCTTCTCTTTCCACCTGGGACCCTTCAATTAGCCTTTGGGATGAGGGCTGTGCGGTGTCTCATGTCACTGTGCAGCTATGCATCTGGAACAGCATTCAGCTTGGTTTTGGGGGCAGACGCTGCCAACTCTTTGAGCCATCTTTGTGAATTTCCAAACTGCTTCCCCTTTTTCTCTTTGCAATAGGCAATTCTTCTGTGGAGTTTTCACCTTAAAGGGGTCACAAGGAGAGGTAGTTTCTAATCTGCCATCTTACCTGGTCAGGTAGTGGGTCCTAGTCTGTGGCTTTTTGAAACATGGTCTTAGTATGTATGTCAGGCTGGCCTTGAACTCTCCATGTAACCCAGGCAAGCCTTGAGTTTATGGTCCCTCAACTGTCTCCAAAGGGCTAAGAGTATAGTAGTGTACCACAGTTCCTTGCCAAATTTCCACTGTTTGTTTATGACCGATCTTGCTTTGTGAGTGTAGCTGGGGAAGGCCTGAGTCCCCTTGGCAGTTTGTTGAAGGGGTTCCTTGGAATCTCTAACAGTGCTAACAGGTAAGAGTGAGCTTCTTACTGGTACTGTTTAATTTCCCAGAAACTTAAGTTTTTACACAGAACAGTACCACTCTTCTAAGTAAGTGAATGCTAGTGGCATTCCCAGCTGTGCCATGAAATTAGTAACTCAATCAAAGCTTATATTTTGTTTTGCTTTAATGGTGAGTTGGAGAACACTGTATTTGCTGAGATTAGAACTTGCATCCTGCAGTTACACAAATGGTCTGTAGCTAGAAACTGGTCAGCTGAAAGTCAACAAACAGTGAATTCGTAAAAAAATATTATTATTATTTTTGAGATAGGGTATCATTCTTTAGTTTAGGCTAGCCTGAAACTTAATATGTAACCCATACTGGCCTCAGACTCAGGGCCATCTTCCATCTTCAGCTTCCTAAGTACTAGCAGTCTACTAGATCTGAGCCGCCACATCTAACTGAGGAGCTCAGGGTTTGAAAAGGTTATTGGAGGTTCCTGGCTTCTGGTCTGCACTGGCCTCATTGAAGATGTTTCTCATTTCTTGGTATGTGAAGGCAGTAAGGAGAGAGCCAGTTGCACATCTGGAGGGAGCAGTCAGTTTGTGGTGCTGTTCCAGGCTTCCAACATATAGCATCATCATTATCCCCAATCACTCCCAAGCCACAACCAATTCCTAAGTTGTCCCACAGTTGGGTGAGGGAAAAATGAGGTGGGAAATGCTAGCAAACAGGTTAGAAACAGAGCAGCGGCCATTGGCCAGTCCCATGGTAGCCAGCAGAGGTTTTTAGTTCCAACAGTATCTGCTGCTTGCCAGAGGCTATGGCGTTTGTCAAGAGCATGTCACTCGTGGTATTAATGCGGACACATGGTTGGGCCCATTGGGATGCCCATTCACAGAGAAGTTGACTCTGAAGCTACAGTTAGCTTCTAGGCCTTCGAGACAGGTGCTTTGTGAAGCCCTTCTGTCTTGATGCATACCTGAAAGCTTGGAGAGAGAGCTCATGGACCAATACCCTACCAACGCTTACACCTTCCCGACACTTTCTTCTGGTTCTGTTTCTTTTAGTAGAAAATCAGAAGCCATAAATATGTTTTCTCTTTTAAAGTCTATTTTGAAATAAAATTTTATTACAAAAATTTTCACTTAGCACATTTCAGAAATGCCACATTGCTCGAAGAAGAAGAGGAGGAGGAGGAAGAAGAGGAAGAAAAACAAAAAATAAAGTTTACCAGCTGTCATTCCAAGACAGCTGTTACTGGGCTGACTCCTTTGCAGCATTTTCTTAAGCTGACCAGTCTGTCTTTTCCATCTCATTTCAAGAGCTCAGGACTACTTGGTCCACGGTGTCAGCTGCTTTCTTTCACTTGAAAGAGTGCCGTGAATGTTCAAGTCATTTATTCTTCTAAAGTAAACTTTATATTTTCCATCAGCATGTCATACATTTGAATCATAAAATTATCCCCAAGAATTTAGAATATTACAGAGTACTTAGAGTTCATGTAGAAAGGAAAGGAAAATTTATTCAACCAGAATCTTTTTTTAAAAAATTTTAATCACAGGTCATTCACTTGTATTCCAGCTGTAGCCCCCTCTCTCTTTCCCTCCCAATCCCACCCTCCCTCCTTCATCTCCTCCATGCCCCCTTCCAAGTCCACTGATAGGAGAGGTACTCCTCCCCTTCCATCTGACCCTAGCTTATCAGGTATCTTCAGGACTGGCTGAAATGTCCTTATCTGTGGCCTAGCAAGGCTGCTTCTCCCTTGGGAGCCGGGTAGATCAATGAGCCAGTCATTGAGTTCATGTCAGAAATAATCTTTGTCCCCCTTACTAGTGAACCCACTTGGATACTGAGCTACCATGGGATACACCTGAGCAGGGGTTTTAGGTTATATCCATGCATGGTCCTTCGTTGGAGAAACAGTCTCAGGAAAGACCCCTGTGCCCTGCTATATTTGGTCCTTGTGGAGCTCCTGTCCTCTTCAGGTCATACTAACTCCCCCTTCTTTCATAGGATTCCCTGCACTCTGCCAAAGGTTTGCTTATGAGTCTCAGCATCTGCTTTGATACATTACTAGGTAGAGTCTTTCAGAGGCCCTCTGTGGTAGGCTCCTGTCCTGTTAATTGTTTTCTCCTACAACTAATGTCCATCCCATTTGTCTTTCTAAGTGAGGATTGATCATCTTACCCCGGGTCCTCTTTCTTGTTTATCTTCTTTAGGTGTATAGATTTCAGAATGTTTATCCTATCTTATAGGTCTAGTATCCACTTATAAGTGAGTATATACCGTGAGTGTCTTTCTGCTCCTGGGATACCTCACTCAGGTTGATCTTTTCTAGATCCCACCATTTGTCTGCAAATTTCATGATTTCCTTGTTTTTAATTGCTGAGTAGTATTCCATTGTGTAAAAGTACCACAATTTCTTTATCCATTCCTCCGTTGATGGACATCTAGGTTGTTTCCAGGTTCTTCAACCAGAATTTTAAAACTTAAGTTCAAAAAAACAAAAGCGCAGTTCCAGTGTGTGCCAGGAGGATAGATTTCTCTGAAGGTCTGTGTGGGAAGCAGCTTCAGAATGTCATTTGTTGGTGATACAGCTGAGGAAAGGGGCCACCAGAGCTCTTTGGTCCTGGGGCTTGGGTTATCACCTCACCCCAGCACAAAAGCAAATGGGTTCTTTGCTTTCTTCGACAAAAACCTGGAAACCATGAGGTCCTGAGAATGGCACTGTGTATTTCCATCGGCTGGACGTTTAGGTATTAGTTCAGGAGGGCAGAAATACAAGAGGGGTGCACCAGAGTGTGAGTGAGGCCTGAGGGGAGAAGTCAATTCCTGACATGTTTCCAGACAAAACGAAAGAGCAGACTAGCTGCATTTCTAGCTTGTTTTTCTTATATGCACAGAGGAGCCCCTATAGCAAACTTAACTGCTCAAGGCATCGTGGTGGTATTGAAGTTTTCAGAAAGCACACTCACAGAGTGGCGTCATCTCATAGTGTTGCTGTTATGATCTTAGACTTTCCCTCAGGTCCATCTAGGCAACATTTAGATGTGAGGAAACAGAAAGTGCTGTTAAGCTTTGGAATTTAGTTCAGCTTTTTGGCAGTTTGTCTGCTGGGTTTGATTGTACCCTCAGAATCACACAGGGAAACATGGGAACACGGGATACTTGGTCACCTTGTGTGTGTGTGTGTGTGTGTGTGTGTGTGTGTGT
>JAQQSO010006310.1:0-11400 GCA_028658305.1 Pachyuromys duprasi
CCCTCCCTCATTCCCTCCTACCCTCCCACTCCCTCCCTCATCTCCCTCCTCCCCGCCCCCTCCAAGTCCACCAACAGGGGAGGACCTCCTCCCCTTCCATCCAACCCCAGCTTATCCTGTCTCCTCAGGGCTGGCTGCAATGTCCTCCCCTGGGATCTAGCCAGTCTGTCACTCCCTGGCTTGTATGGGGGAGGGTCAAGATTCCCTTGTTTTTAACTGCAGAGTAGTATTCCATTGTGTCGATGTGCCACAATTTCTGTATCCATTCCTCAGTTGAGGGAGATCTGGGTTATTTCCGGATTCTGGCTATTATGAATAAAGCTATTACAAACATGGTTGAGCAAAAGCCTTGCTGTATACTTGAGCATACTTTGGATATATGCCTATGAGTGGTATAGTTGGATCTTGAGGTAGCACTATTCCTAATTTTCTGAGAAAGCACCAGATTGATTTGCATAGGTATACAAGTTAACATTCCCATCTAACCCTAAATCTTTTAGAAGAGAAAGTAGGGAAAAAGCTTGAACTCATTGGTACAGGATACAACTTCCTGAACAGAACACCAACAACACAGGCTCTAAGATAAACAATCAATTAATGGGACCTCATGAAACTGAAAAGCTTCTGTAAAGCAAAGGACACTGTCATCAGAACAAAATGACACCCTGCAGACTCGGAAAGGATCTTCACCAACCCTGTATCTGACAGAGAGCTAATATCCAAAATATATAAAGCACTGAAGAAGTTAAAAAGTAACAAATCAAGTAATCCAATTAAAAACTGAGGTACAGAACTAAACAGAGAATTCTCAATGGAGGATTATCGAATGACAGAGAAACCCTTAGAGAAATGCTTGATGTCCTTAGTCACCTGGGAAATGCAAAACAAAATGACCCAGAGATTTCACCTTACACCCATCAGAATGGCTAAGATCAAAAACTCAAGTGAGGACACATGCTGGAGAGGATGTGGAGAAGGGGAACCCTCCTCCATTGCTGGTGGGAATGTGAACTTGTACAATCAGTTTTCATAGGTACTTTAATTGCGATTAGAATTTTAGTTGACAGTGTTGGAAAGGTGGATAATATTGTACAAAAAAAGTTAAAGAATCCTGCATTGCAACACATCTACATGCCAAGATTAACCTGGTACATTATATAGCAGACACAATTGTTTCTAGCTTTTATAATATGTTCTTAGAATAACCATAAATAGGATTAGAACAATTGTACTGGCTAGGCTTAACACACTAAAAGGAAATAATGTAGCAGCAAAGGCTCTGTGTTCAAGTCATATGTAGCAATTACGAGTTTGATAAATATCAATGTCATAATATATGAAATGAAATTACTAACAGAATAATACAAGGAGGATGATGAAAAATCTATGATATTGCTACTATGTGTTATGAAACATGAATAATTTTTAAATGCCTCAAGTAATGAGAATTTAATCAACTAAGGGAAATGACAACCTTTCATTATTTTCCACTTACAGTCAAGTGTGTTTATATAGTAGCATTTTTAGTTTTAATCATCTTATAAAATATAACCTTATAAAATTTGACATATACTATTATCCTCTTTTTGCCTAACTAGGTATGTAAGACAGTTTACCTAAAATGTAACTGGATATTTGCTTAATTACACAGAGTACATTAAATCTGTAGGAATTAACATTTTACAATAAATAGTATTATGGTAAAGCTTACAATAAAATTAAGGTGCCTACTCTTTCTTTCATATGTCTTGTTTTTGTGAATCAACTTCTCTTTAAGTCATTACAGGGAAAATATTGCAACTTTCTCATAAACAAGTTTCTCAACAAAAGAAAGTAACTACCAAAATGCCACACAACAGAGTTTCTGTAGAGAAAATGTATCAAGTAATTTTAAACAGCATAAAAATAGAGCAGTATACATAATTCCCCAAATCGTCAGTCCATTGGCTTAACTCCTTTCTGTAAATGTGTAGACATGAGATAACAACTAAATCTGGTTTGTGACATGAATGTCTTGTTAAAATCATTAAAGGGCAGTGGGATAGGGTCCTGCATGGCCACTTTAAAAGAACACTGTGAAAAAGGTACCTGAACAACCATTGAATCTTCACGGTGAAAGCGACACCTCTAAAAGTTATATATTCCTTCCTAAGCTTCCCAATTTAAGATGGCACTAACTGTTCTGTGTACCAGTCAAATTCTCAAAGACTGTCATAAGATTTTTGAAGATTTTTTAATTTTAATAAATGTGTTTATATGTGTATTCTCTTCCTGCGTCCCCCTTTCTGTGTGTCTTTTTGTCTGTGTTTCTGTATGTCTTTGCTTCCGGATACCTGTGGAGACCAGAGAAAAGTGTCTCTTCCCAGGAGTTGGACTTATTGGCTGCTGTAAGTTCTGGGAAGTGAACATGATCCCTCCTGAAGAACGCTCTTAACAGCTTAGCCACCTCACCAGCTTCTGGGCTCTTTCTTTATATAGTTCCTCAAAGAACCATAGAGATATCTCTTAAAACAATAAAAATGTTTAAAACTGGTTAAAGTTGCACTTAGGTATACCAAGCCCTTTGTAACTTCAATGATGAATTAAATCTTCTGCCATACAGAAAGTGTTTTGTGATATTTGGTCTTGATAGTAGGATTTCATTATAGAGCTGGTTTGAATACCACAGAAATACCTTGTTACCCCAGACTGTGGAAAAACTATTTGTAGCTACCATTCTCGTGCTTATAAAATGTACTTTCAAATGTTGCCAGTACTGAAGTTACTATGTATTATAGAGTACAATTCTTGGTATGTACATTTTAGAAAAATGGTCATAAGTCCACTTTTAAATGATTTAATGGAATGAATAATAGTAGAGAAAAGTCATCTGCTTAGAGCCTGTTGGTGCTGATCCTGAAAAAATATGAATGCTGTTAGTAATATTAATATCATCACATTGGAAGTATGTACTGTCCAATAATTTCTTGATACAGTGTGTTCTGGAAAGATTATTACATATATAAATGGGAACATTACAATCTCAGTTGTTTAACTTTCATCTTTATTGCAAATTCCTGAACATTTCTTATGTCTGGACTTTAAGTTAGAGTTTGGAAAAAAACACATGATCAAATTAGACTTTAATTCACACTTTGCTGTACATTCTTCTCTGTAACATTTTAATAGAAAAGGGACATTTACTTTGTGCCGTTGAGAACGTCTGACCACGTTTGTGTTTTGCTCTAAACTGAGATGCTCTCAGAAGGGTCAGATGCTGAGAATACAGACTGATGGCAAGGATCAGGTGTGAAGAATGGAGGCTGCTGGTGCGGTTGAGCCCTGACGCACTGGTTATTTCTGTCAGGGGCTGTGATTAACTATGCCACTTCTTCTAAGTCGTTCTTTCCCAGAAGGCTCCTTGAGGATTACTTTGTGGTTCTTCTTGACACCTTTAAACTTTCAGTAGCCATTATACTTACACTTTTTTATCCTGTCATAACATTTTCCATCAGAATTATATTGATTTCTTTTGTGAAAAATATAGTAATCCTCATAGAGACTGAGTTTTTCTATTTCTGCCAGAAAGAAAACTATTAAAATGCTTACACATCTCCCTCCAACTGATACTATGCATTTAAAATGCCTTTGTGATAATAAATACCATGCAGACATATGTATCCAGTAATGGCCTTCCATTTTTATGACACTTGCTTCTCAAGAGCAGACATATTCTTTAAAGAAAAAAAAAAGTAGCTAGCTTTGCATTGATTGACATTTGTTTACTTAACTCTTTTCTTTTGAAAGCCTGCACACCTATTTCAACCTTGAACAGTTTCCAACTGTGGTATACTGGAACATTTTTTCATTTATTAAGTTCAGTGTTGCCAACCCAAACAAAGTATAATCAGCGATGATCCGAGCAGACCAAGCTGTCTAGCACCATACAATGTATCTGCATACTAATTTCCAAATTCCCTCACATTTCCAGAGAACTAATGGGATCATTTTCATTCTGTTACAGCAACTCAACAGTTACTGAATCACCATCTGTGTTTTCGTTAACCTGAATCAGATATGAATTCTGTTATTGCAAGGTAGAGCAGCTTGTTTAATGATTCTTAATCTTTTCTTTAATTAAATCATGCAGCCAACCTGAAAAATCTATCTTAATGCAAATTAGGAGCTTTTTTGGCATTCGCTTACAGTAATGCACTAATAAGGTTAATTTATGAAGGTTCTCTTCCAGTCTGTACAGATGATATTTGTTCACTGCATATTTTTAGCATATTGTCCCTTTTTGTAATATTTTAAGTAATAAAAACATAGTTATTTTTCACTTACACAAATGAGAGATACTGTAAGCAGCACTCCCTGCTAACCAAAACTAAGTATGAAAAATAAGAAGAATCTTAGGTAACACGAGGATTCAGTTTGCTGAATTTCAAATGCTACTTGTCTGAAAATAACTGTCTCTATGTAACCATTTTTTGTTTATTTGTTTGTTTTGTTTTGTTTTTGTTTTTTTGGTTTTTAATAACTGAGAGTGGGGGGAACTAAGCAATGTGATTAAGGGTTCCCTTGAATTATTTTTATTCTTCTGGATATGAGTTCAAATGAAAAGTAGACAAAACATCTCAGTTATGTAACTATTGGTAGTTACAGCTTAAAATCGAAGATCCTTCTTTTCTTAATTAGCTCCATTTTCAAGTAGGCATTGTGGTTAATATTACTTATGGTAGGTAACATGTTCAGTATGACAAAAAATTGAGATGAAATATGTGATAAGTCACACAGATAAAACCAAATGCAAATTGAAAAAAAACAGTAGGATTAAAAGTGAACAAGTTAAGAATACTTCTAATCTTTTTGTCCCAACATTAATCAATGTTTCCCTGTGATCTTGACTCTAACAGTATATAACAAAGAGACTCAGCTTATAACTAACTTACAATTAACAGTTGTATTTTCCATATTTCAAATCTGGAGGCTGTATTTGAATAAATGATCCTATAAGGAAGGATGAAGTCATTACTATGTAATTGTAACAGCTTAAGTATTGAGCGAGAGCAGCACATTTATATGACTTTAATAATAAGAGGAGAATAAGAACAAGCTATAACACTTGGTCTCAAGAACTTCAGAATTTATTGCAGTGGATTTTAGCTGTACTCCTGTGTTCTACAATGATTTGTCAGTCATGTGTTGGCATTTACTAAAGCATTAATATCTACTTTGTATGTGTTTTTCAATTTTCATGGTTTCTCTGTAGTTAGGTAGGAATAGATAAGTTCATTATTACTAACCTTCTTCTATATTACAAACTTTAAAATAGCCTAAACTAGGATGTTTTTAGCTAATGAACTATATAAGAATCATGAACTAGATTCTGGCTATTACAAATAAAGCTGTTACGAACAAGGTTGAGCAAATGTGTCTTGTATACTTGGGCATATTTTGGATATATGCCTAGAAGTCATATAGCTAGATCTTGAGGTAACACTTTTCCTACTTTTCTGAGAAAGTGCCAGATTAATTTCCAAAGTGGTTGTACAAGTTTACATTCCCAGCCACAATGGAGGAGAGTCCCCCTTTTTCCACATCCTCTCCTGCATGTGTTGTCACTTGAGTTTTTGATCTTAGCCATTCTGATGGGTATAAGGTGTAATCTCAGGGTTGTTTTGATTTGCATTTCCCTGATGACTAAGGATGTTGAGCATTTCTTTAAGTGTTTCTCTGCCATTTGACATTCCTTTATTGAGAATTCTCAGTTTAGCTCTGAATCTCAGTTTTTAATTGGATTACTTTATTTGTTGGTGTTTAACATTTTGAGTTCTTTATATATTATGGATATTAGCCCTCTGTCAGATATAGGGTTGGTGAAGACTCTTTCCCAGTTTCTAGGCTGTCATTTTGTTCTGACGACAGTGTCCTTTGCTTTACAGAAGCTTTTTAGTTTCATGAGGCCCCATTTATTGATTGTTGATCTTAGAGCTTGTTCTGAGGGTGTTCTCCTGTGCCAATGAATTGGAAACAACCCAGATGTCCCTCAGCTGAAAAAATGGATACAGAAATTGTGGTACATTTACACAATGGAATACTACTTAGCAATTAAAAACAAGAAAATCATTAAAAAATCAGGCAAATTGTGGGAACTAGAAAAGATCATCCTGAGTTAGATATGCCTGAAACAGAAAGACACATATGCTATATACTCACTTATAAGTGAATATTAGACTAACAATATAGGATAAGCACACTAAAATCTGTATACCTAAAGAAGCTAAGCAAGAAGGAGGACTCTGGGTAAGATGATCAATCTTCATTCAGAAAGGCAAACAGGATGGACATTGGAAGAAGGAGAAGACAGGAAACAGAACAGGAACCTACCACAGAGGGCCTTTGAAAATCTCTACCCAGCACGGTATTGAAGCAGATACTGAGACTCAGAGCCAAACTTTGGGAAGAGTGCAGGGAATCTTATGAAAGAATGGGGATATAGAAAGACCTGGAGAAGACAGGAGTTCCACAAGGAGATCAACAGAACCCAAAGAACTGGACACAAGTATCTTTTCTGAGACTGATACTTCAACCAAGGACCATGCATGGAGATAACCTACAACGCCTTCACAGATGTAGCCTATGGCAGCTCAGTGTCCAAGTATGCTCCCTAGTAAGGGGAACAGGGACTATCTCTGATATGAACTCAGTGGCTGGCTCTTTGATCACCTACCCCTGAGAGGAAACCAGCCTTACCAGGCCACAGAGGAAGACAATGCAGCTGTCCTGATGAGACCTGATAGGCTAGGGTCAGATGGAGGGGGAGGAGGACCTCCCCTATCAGAGGATTGAGGGAGGGTCATGGCAGGAGAAGAGGGAGGGAGGGCGGGATTGGGAGGCTATGAGGGAATGGGGCTACTGCTGGCTACAAAGTGAATAAATTGTAATAAAAATAAATAAGTAAATGAATGAATCATGAACTTTGTAAGATTTTAAAATTAAATTCATTTTCTCTTTCTATAACATGTAGCTTCAATTTTTAAATAGTTAACAAATTTAATGTATTTTAAAATCACAATCATTTCTTTAGAACATAACTGGTATTGGTTACTTTCAAAATGCAATTTTTAAACAGATTTTTTTTCTTACATGGAAATAAAATTTTCAAAAACCATTTTGGTGTTATTCATTATGGTGTTTTGAAGTATGGGTATGTCATCTATCCCCAAAAGCAGTGAAAATCTATGTGAGTAAAAGATGAGTGCTATGGCCTTAAGAATGATGATGATTTATTAAACATGGTACATTGCTTATAACCAGCCCCATAAGCTTCCTTCTATGACACACAGTATAAATATATCCAAATCTTGATCCATATAATCATATCGCCTCAACTTTGAAAAGATCAAAACAAGCTGATAAATGGAGTAACGAATGTGTTCTTGCCTCTAACTTTTAAAGTCTATTTATTACACCCTTAGGTAATAATAAGTCCAGAAGGAAAGGAGACCAACAAAACATCATCAGTCACCTGAAGAATAATTATATAGTTTAATTATAATTAGAACCTAAGCAGGACACTGATGTGCAGTTGCCACCAGCAAGCACAGTAAAATATTTCAAGCTCTTCTAGTCTAACATTAGAAGATCTATGGACATGAAAGATGCTCTTTGGCACCCGGGGCACCTTTGTATTTGGCAGAAAATGACATAGGAGTAGTTTCGTGACCCAAATTGGTGAGTTACATTGCATTTTTATTTCTTTGAGGCAGGAAGTATAAAATACTGAATTATTACTTTACACCAAAGCTGCTATTTAAAAAATTCATCTAATATTGACTGCTGTCAGATCAGTTTCTGGATTTATTGACTTAAGAAGTAGATATAAACTGAGGTGAAGGCAAGGTCAGGTCAATATTTATCTTGTGAATCAATAGATTTGGATACGAACAAAAAGTAACGCTAAATCCATGTTCATGGTTAGTATAAGGAAGAAAAAGTGGATCTGAAAGTTTATAGTTGGAAAATTTCATTAGCAAGTTTAACTTGTCAGTTTTGAAGATTATTGGTTATTATTTACCTTAAAGGTATAAAGGAATCATAATTCTAAGTAATAGTGCCAAGAATATAGGATACATAACAGAGACATAAAATGTTTTTGTTTCAAAAAGACAAATGGTTTTCAGTCATATTGCATTATTAGCTACTAAAATTCTTTCCTCACGTTAGCTCTTATTTATCTGCTTTTCAAGAAGAAACAAGTAGAAGAATATTGAATGCTAAATTGGAATTTTGCTCACTTCTAAAGCAGTGTCACTTGAAATACGTTCTTCAGAATGAACTACAATTTCTTGGATACTTATTTTTCATCAGCTTAACAACTCATGTGTGTGCTAATCTACCCCTTATACTCTAAATACAAACTCTTTAATTTCTTAAAGGGGTATTCTTTCCTGTATTTCTAAATCAGATTCTCTTGGATTCTCAGCTCCTCAGATAAGTTCCAGATACCAGAAAGTTGGTTAACATTTATTGAGTTCTAAGTAGAGAAATGTATAAGAAAAAATAAGAATAACCGATATTTTAGAATTCTCAGCTTCTAGATAAACTATAATGGGGATTGGAACTACACTGAAGTATTTAATAAGCATGGTGAAAAAATAATATGTTAAAACAGAAACTGACATACTGCATGTAGCTCTGTGATGTGAGAAAACAGGTCTTTGTGTTCCACAGAAATGGATAATGAGCTGGAGAATGCATCTTTATACCAGCCTATGTCAGTGTAACAACAGAAGAGAAAAGAGATAACATTTGAATGTATTGCTGAGAATTTGGTAAGAAATTATCATAGAGCAAATATTTTGGTAAGAAAATTATGGCAGGAAAACTGCAACTTTAAATATCTCTATCTATCTACTATCTATCTATCTATCTATCTACTATCTATCTATCTATCTATCTATCTATCTATCTATCTATCTATCTATCTACTATCTATCTATCTATCTGTCTATCTATCTAACTATCCGTATATGTGTACATGGATAAAATTTCAGGAAAATATTTTGGAAGCCCAATTGACAAATTATTATCAGTATTAGAAATCATCATTTTCTTGCCAAAAGAAAATTTATCTTGTGATGTTGGAGGTGACCCAGCACGTGAGAGAGCTATCAGGCAAGCCAGACAATCTGAGTTCCATTCCCAGCACCCATATAAACAGTTGGATGGGACAGAGTGATCTGTGAACACAGCACTCCTACAGTGAAATGGGAGGTGTAAACTTGATTGTCACAAAGCTAGTAGCACAAACAAGAGACTCTGTCTTAGCAAAGTGGAAAGCAAGAACTGGCTCCTGAAAGTTGCCCTCTGACGCTCACCATAACACTCATATACATGAAATCTCTCTTTTCCCCACTTTATGTCCCTCTTTATTCCTTGCTCTTCTCTTTTTCAAAAACACACATTAAGAAAGAAATGAAAAAATTAAATTTAAATTACCTGTTTGTTCTCTCTTCTCTTCATACATTGGCGCAGGCTGGGATATAGATCTATTCTCCATTTCATGATCAAGAACCAGAATGCTCAGGTTAAGCTGCTCTTTCACACTATTATATTGTATTCTATCTTGTCTGTAAGCTTGTTGAGGTTAAAAGCCATGACTTATAAGATCTTTTAACTTCACTTGCCAAGAAGATTGGCTTGCATGTAGTAGATTCTTAATCAGTGTATGTTGGAAGTTGAATGAAACACCCAGGGAAATTTCATTTGCATATTATTCCACTATAGTCTTCAATTAGAATTGCTTAGTAATGGATGCTATGATAGAATGTTCTATTTATTACATGTCTATGAATCAAAGATATTACTGATTATTTAGAATGAAGCTTAAATAAAATAAACATGTTTAAATAGCATTTCTCATATAACTATATGATAACATTCATTACAGTGTTTATTAAGTGCTTACCTATTTATTTTTTATACTAAGTTATCTTCTCAAAACAGATTGTTTTCTTTGCTTTGTAGGGCCCAGCAAACTACTTTGTCATTTCATTTTCTTTTGTAATAATAGACATTACACACTGAATTATTTAAAAACAGTAAGGCTACACTGTCTCACATTTCTGGGTCCCCAGAAGTTCAAAATCACAGTATTAGTGTCTGGTGAGGCTCTTTATGGTGTTTAATACAGCAGAAGAGTAAGTTAACCTACATGAGAACAGAAAGAATTCTAGCCTAGCTATCCTTCTATTTGGAGCCCATTCCAGTGATAATCTACCTATTCCTATGATGATGGCAACAAACCACCATGAAGGCACAAACAGGGTATCAAGAAAACCAGTTCAAGGTACTTGCTGTCAAACTCTGAACTCAGTCTCTGGAACCCACATAGTAGAAGGAAACAAATGACTATCAAAAGTTATCTTCTCATCTACTCACATGCTTTGGCTCATGCATGTGCCTGCCACAAACATTTCTTAACTCTTGCAAGGCAGTTATACTAAACTTGTACTCTGGAGGAGACTTTAAAACAAAGCACCTTCCATGTAATGGGAACTCAGTATTTGGAGAAAACAGGAGTATTATATAAAAATATGTATTGGAAGAGTTACTAAAGTGAAAAGTATTCTACTTGGAAGGGAGATATTTTAGGACTGTTTTGTTGCAATGAAGAAAGTTTTAGTTAATATGTGAAAAGTTTGAGTAAAGGATAAAAGGCTGTAAATTTCCATCATTAATGTACCTCTTTTGTTCTCATGGATATATTTATTACGATATTTTGCATACAGCAGGTTCATATGAAGAACAATTTTTTCTTAGTATATAGTGTGGCAAGCAACTATGCTTTTGTGTGAATACTAGTAACTTTGACATGTGCACTTAACTAAATAATTCTCATACAAACCAACAAGAATTTGAGTGTATTAAGAAGAATATGGGCTGTTGACACACAAGGTAGGAAGGCAAGAAACAAGAAATAAAAAAGCAATTGTTTTATAGCTTAATAGCCCAGAACCTCACACCTGTCCAGAATATAACATCACTGTGATTTCTACAAACCTAAGCTTTCCTGTTGCACTGAGGTCATGGTTTTTGCTTTTTACACTATGGCCTAGGGATAGGGCAACCATTTTATTTTCATCTGAATAAAAATTTTTCAAGAACTAGAGAGACCCTCTTAAGCACAGATTTTGTATTAGCATTGAAAGCTCTGCTATAACTTGATATAGTATGCAGACCACTCATGTAGAAATATTGGAGGGGATTTTTTTGAGTTTTATTTTATTTTTTTTAATTTATTTATTTTTATCTCAATCACAGGTTAGGTACTTTGAATCCCAGGCTTAGCCCCCTCCCCCCTCCCCCATTCCCTCCTACCCTCCCACTCCCTTCCTCATCTCCCTCTTCCCCACC
>JAQQSO010006311.1:0-11400 GCA_028658305.1 Pachyuromys duprasi
CAGGGGTTCCAGGCCACATCCACACATGGTCCTTGATTGTAGAAACCGTCTTATACAAGACCCCTGTGCCCTGCTCAGTTTGGTCTTTGTGCAGATCTTGTACTCCCCAAGTCTCACCAACCTCCCCCAGATCTATCATTACTTCTCACCCTCTGCCAAACTCTTGATTGCGAGTCTTAATATCTGCTCTGATACATTGCTACATTGACCCCCCCCCCCAGATGTCCTCCTTGGCATGCTCCTATCCTGTTGCTTGTTTTCTCCTCCACTCAATGTCCATCCCATTTGTTCATCCAAACAAGCATTGATCATACCAACCTGGGTCCTCCTTCCTGTATATCCTCTCTAGGTGTGTAGAGTTCACCTAGATAGAGTCTTTTCAAGGCCTCTGTGGTAGGCTCCTGTCCTGTTACTTTTTTTCTCATATTTTCAATGTTCATCCTAATTGTCTTTCTAATTGAAGATTGATCATCTTACCACAGGTCCTCTTTTGCCCCGACCCATGGGACCTAGTTATTCCTGGGGGTGAGGAGGACCAGAACCTGAAAGAAATGGGTGAGAGAAGGAACGGACTCAAGCAAATGTGCACTTGTCAAGAGTCAAATTTTATTGAGCCGAAGCAGCCTTTTTAATGCCAACTTTAGGTAGGGGCAGGGCGAGGGAGGAGCGAGGTTAGAAAGGCCCATAATAGAACCTTCTTACTCAGGGAGGGATGAGGTTGGAAAGGCCCATAATAGAACCTTCTTACTCAGGGAGGGGTGAGGGAAGTTTCTCAGGGCTTGTCTCCAGCATCTCCCCCTTTTCTGTATATAAGAACAACGTGACCCTCTAATGGTGTCCCAAAGAAGGGCTCATTTTGGTAGCCAATTATTTTTGTTTAAGAGTAAAATTTTTGGATCCAAAGGAGCAAACCATCACCGGAGAGGCAAGCATTCCCCAGAATAGGTCAAGCGTTGTCGCTCATAGGCCATTGGTTTTGACAAGGCCACTTAGATTGACCTCAGTACAAAGGGCACAAATGGGGTCTGAGCCTGTTAGAAGGGCAGTGCTGGACCCTTACCTGTCATTGGATTGGCCTCCTCCTGGCGAGGTCGTCCTGTCTTAGGTGGGCCGAGACTTATCCACCCATTCTGTCTCTGACTTACCAGACCACTCACTTTGTGGAAATGTAACGCATTTTGCTCTCAATAAGACCATCAAGGTTCCATAAGGATCCTGGAAGGAATATGTTTAGTAGCCAAATAGTATATGAGGGGTCGGGGAGACCTGAGTTATTATTTAGAGGGATGGGACCAGAATTTCCACCCCCGGGTTGATTTTTGTAGGGAAGTGAAGTCTAAGGGTCGAGATGTCGGGTCGTTTTGGTCCTTTGGCAGGTCAACAGTAGACTCTTCTTCCGTGGTGAGGCGATGGTAATGGACTCCCACCGGCTTGATTGCAGAATCCACCTGACTCTTAACAAAGCTTGTCAATCGATTAAAGGCCCAGGGGCCAAAAGAGAGAAGTAAAAGGATACCTACAAAAGGTCCTAGCAGACTGGGAAGCAGAGTGGTTAGCCATGGGGATGTGGAAAACCAATTTTTATACCAAGATTCTTGTTCTCGAGCCCTCTTTCTATCCTCTAGATTTTTTTAACCTTATCAAGGCTGTTTTGTACCAGTCCAGTCTTATCTGAGTAGAAGCAGCATTCTTCCTTGAGGGCTACACAGAGTCCTCCTTCTTTAAGGAAGACTGAATCTAATCCCCTCCGATTTTGGAGAACTACCTCAGAAAGGGAAGCTAATGAATCTTTAAGATCTTGTATTCCCTCATGTATGAGATTGAGATCTCTATCTACCAAGGCACTGAGATGTGAAAAATGTTGCTGGGAAGTGACCAAGGAGGCAATACCTGTCCCGGCTCCTGCAGCACTAAGTCCCAGGAGCACAGTTAGCGTAATGGCAGTTACAGGTTCTCTCTTTTGTCTAATAGAGACACCTTAGTCCAGAGTAGTCAAAAAACTGTCTGGATCATGGACAAAGAACCGTGATAGCACAGTGACCACAACACAATAATCCTTGTTATCAATAAAATTTTCATTGGTTATAAAAGGAGTTAGACCGGAAGAGCAAGCAAAGTAGGTATTATCGGGAGCCTTAGTATAAGTGGAGGTTTTACTGACAACAACAGTCTGGTTACAGACTGATATGAGTGAATCAGGGGCAACATTTTAGGGCCAACAAGACAGAGTCCAATGCCCGAAATGGAACTAAGAGTGATACCTCTGTCCGGGGCAGCATGCCAAAGCAGGCCGTCTGAGTCATTGGTGAATATGGGGGTCATAGGCATTGCAACACCCTCATAAAAGGGAGGTGTAGGAGAGAAGCAGATCCAGCATTCTTGATAATTGGGATTGCTAGTATTATGAATAGCTTCCAGGGAGGCGTTTACTAAAGAAACAATAAGATCAGCCGAACTTGGGGGTCCCTCGGGGATGGTAGGTTGGAACAAGGTATATCCCGGAGACAACTGTGTAAAAGACTTTGGAGTAGCAGGTAATTTGGGCTTTGCTGGTTTGAGCAGGACAGGATTAGGTCCTATGGCCACAGAACCTTTGTTTGGGATGGCTTTGATAAACTTAATTTTAAAAAGAAGCCCTGGGTCCTGACATCCTAAGGTTCCTGCAGTGCATTTTCTCAGCCGAAGTCCCCATTGAAGGCCTCGGACAGTCCAGTCTTTTTGTTTTCCTGGACCAGTAAAAGAATTAAGCAAGGGGATGCACCAATTATTTTGACACCGTGTCTTAGTGGGAAAGGGCGTAGTGACACCCAATTTTCTTTGTAAATAATTGGGGAGGTTTGTTCTCCTCAAGGTAATGTAATCCCAAGAGGAGGTAGGCTTCCAATACGCATCCCCTGTTGTTTCACAGCCCCAGGAGGCACAATAATAGTCATTTGTATACCCACATCTGTAGTTTAAGGAGCGATCACGGTGATTGCCTGGGCAGACATATAGTCCAGAAGTATCATCAGCCAGAGAGGCCTGCTTAATGTAAGCCAGCGAGATGTCCATTGTAGTCAGGGTTAGGAGAATCTACAGGTCTTTCCTTGGGAAAGAACTCTGAAGAGGTTCCCCAATCTGCACTGGCTCCCAGGGCAAGAGGACACAGAGGTCCACTTCTAAATCAGGCCAGTGGGGTTGAGCCCCAACAGAGGAACTGGTGTTAACTATATCTCCGGCCTGATTTTCAATAACCCAGGTGAAATTATAAAGTCGGTATGGGGGAGGGGCACTTACTGCCAGCTGGGCTACCCACCAGGCCAGGAGAAGAAGCGGAAGGGGCTTCATGATTCTGAAATTAAGGACATTTAGAGTCTTTCTCAGGGGATTCCCTGGGAGGGTTAACCAATTTTATTAGCCTTTCCGGAAGCCATCTGGCATTTTGTGCTTCGGAATCATATATACATGCATGGCCTTTTCCCCAAATAAGCACAGGGTCAGGTCTGGACCACTTATGGGTTAATGGATCCTTCCATAAAGCCTGAGCATAGGAGTTGGCTGTGGAGGGATGCCAGAACCTGTCAACCGCAGATTTACCTTTTTCATCAAATGTCAGAAAATTTAGAACAAACAGGGCATGATTTAACAATGTTTTGGAATTTCCTGTGAGGGGGTACAATATTCCCCCCGAGTGTTGTAATTTAGAAAGCATATTTTTGAGGGTTTGGTGAGCCCTTTCTACTATACCCTGTCCCTGTGGATTATAGGGAATGCCAGTAAGATGTTTTATTTTTAATTGAGCACAGAATTGTTTAAAGCTAGAGCTGGTATATCCAGGGCCATTGTCTGTTTTAATGGTTTTTGGCAATGGCATAAAGGCAGAAAAAGCAAATATATGATTAATAACATTTTTAGTAGCTTCTCCCGTCTGAAGGGAAGCACAAATAAAGCCACTAAACGTATCTATAGACACATGAACATATTTTAATTTGCCAAAGGGAGAATGATGGGTGACATCCATTTGCCACAATTCTCCTGGTGTAAGACCGTGAGGATTAACCCCCAAGTGTGGCTCAGGAAGAAATGTTACACAGCCCTGGCACTGGCGGACTATCTGTCGAGCCTGTTCTCGGGTGATAGAGAACATCTGTTGGAGAGTCTTGGCATTAAGATGGTGTAACTGATGCACCTCTTGTGCCTGAGATATGGGGTCAGGCAGGGCGACCACTCCATTCAGGACAATATAACTATTTTGAGTTGCCTGATCAACAAGGTCATTTCTTTTACTTAAGGGTCCGGGAAGACCAGAATGTGCTTGAATATGTCTTACAAAAAAGGAGTGAGTCCTGGCCAGGATTAGTTGTTGAAGTTTGGCAAAAAGAGGGGAGGCATTGGTGGAGGAACGGATGTAAGGAACCATCTAGAGCAGGGGGACTGAGCTAGCTACATAGGCACTGTCAGTATAGAGGTTAAATGGGTGATTGGAGAGAGTCTCAAAGACCTGCACAACAGCAACCAGTTCCACAAGTTGTGCTGAAGAAAGTTTTGTTTGGACTCTGGAGATTTTTCCATTGATATTAAAGGCTGCAATTCCAGATGAAGAACCATCAGTAAAAACTAACACGGCTCCAGGGATGGGAGAAATTTTAGTCTGTTTTGGGAAAACGGTGGACTGTCTGTAAAGAAATTGAATTAGTCTGTCTGAAGGATAATGATTATCTATTTTGCCTTGGAAGGAAATACAATCAATAGCCCATTCATCAGAAGGCTGTAATTGTCATTGAACCTGAGAGGCATTATAAGGCACACTAATGGTGTCTGGATCTTTTCCAAAAATTTTAAGAGAACTCTCTCTCCCAAGTTTTAAAACCTGGGCAACCAGGGAGGGGTAGGTGGGCAGAATTTTGGAGGGGGTAGCAGGTAAATGGACCCATCAAAGACCTGCCATAAAAGACCTGTGGGTGTAAAGGTTGTAGGGAGAATAAGTAACCATAACAGGGAGGTGGGAGAGAAGTACCCAATCTTTTGTGCCTGAATGGCCTTTTCAACAACTTGTAAGGAATTATTGGCTTCTGTGGTAAGCTCTTGAGCAGAAGAAAGATCAGAATCCCCTTGCAAGATGTCAAACAAGGGTTTAAGCTCTTCAGTAGTTAATTTTAAGTAAGGTCATAACCAATTAATATCCCCTAACAGCCGTTGGAAATCATTGTTTTAAAAGAGTCTTTTCTTAACTGGATTTTTTGAGATAGAATTCCACCGGGGTGCAATTCAAACCCAAGGAAAAGGTGGGGAGGATGGACCTGAACCTTTTCTGGGGCTATTTGTAGTCCGAATTTTTGTAAGGATTAACTCTTGTCCCACCTCATGTAATTTTGTTGTCTCTGGTCCAGCTAATAAAATATCATCCATGTAATGAATGATATATAAATCAGTATATTTAAGCCGAAAGGGATCTATTGCCTGGGCTACAAAGTTTTGACAGAGGGCAAGACTATTGGTCATCCCCTGCAGCAAAACTCTCCATTAAAAGTGGGGTGATGGACCAATACAATTAACAATAGGGAGGCTGAAAGCAAAACGTTTACAATCCTCTGGGTGTAGGGGAATGCAAAAGAAGCAGTCCTTAAGATGTATGACTAACTTAGCATAGCCCTGTGGGATGGCTACTGGCGATGGGAGGCCAGGCTGAAGGGCCCCCATCGGGACTATGGTCTTGTTGATTTCTCTTAAATCTTGGAGTAACCTCCATTTTCCTCCCTTCTTTTGTATAACAAAGATGGGTGTATTCCAAGGGGAAGTGGAGGGTTCAATATGACCAGCCACTAATTGTTCCTGCACCAACTGTATGGCTGCAGTTAACTTATGTTGAGGAAGGGGCCATTGATCTACCCAGACAGGGGAATCATTTTTCCAGGTTATTTTATCTGCCTGGTGTGCAGGAGGAGCAATGACCCTTAGGAAAAAATATGAATCATAACCAAGGCCTGTCCGTGTTGTTTTTGGGGTAACCGAGACAGGGTCTGGTATTCCTTGGTTGTTTTTTTCCGAGGCCTCTGCCTGGGATAAATCCCTGGTTAAGCATTTGTTGAGTAACTGCCTCAGAAGGGCTGAACATGAGGACTCCCATCTGGGATAAGATGTCTTTTCCCCAGAGGTTGACCGGAAGGCCAGGGACTATGAATGGCCGAACATGTCCAGTGTTTCCCTCAGGGTCTTCCCAAGTCAGAAGCTGGGAGCTCTGGAGGGTGTTAGTAGATTGGCCAATACCTTGACTATGAGTCAATGTGGGCTGGAAGGGCCAGGAAGAGGGCCAACCATTTTGTGAAATTACAGTGGAATCTGCCCCTGAGTCTAAAATGCCCTCAAAAACTTTACCATTGATTTTAAGTTTTAGGCTAGGACGCTCCTGGGTCATCTTTTGAATCCAGTAAATGTCTGAAGACCCAGGTCTGGAGGCCCCTCTATGGGGACCCATCGAAGGAGCTGTTGAATCCAAAGGCAGGGGAAGGGATTGTGCTAAACGCTGTCCTTGTGTAATAGGGAGAGGCCCTTGGGTACTGCTAGACAAGATTTTTATTTTTCCTGTATAATCATTATTAACCACTGATGGGAAAATGGAGATGCCCTTTAGAGTGCTGGATGCCCTTCCCAGAATTAGATAATAAGTTTGTGGTGGGGGTGGCCCAAAAACCCCTGTAGGAATTATTTGGACTCCCTCTTCCGGTTTTAATATTGAGTCGGTGGAGGCACACAAGTCCACCCCTGCACTCCCGGAAGTGGCCCTGCGGAGGCAGGCGGTTGGCTGAGGATCTGGCTGTTGTCTGGCTGGCTGTTCCCCGAGGCCGGCAGGAAGGTTATTGGTTGGGGGGCCCGGGGCTGACCCCTCATTCCATTTCCCAGCAGGGGAGGGAGAGGATTGCCAGAGATGTCTCCTTTAGACGGGCAAGTATTAGCCCAATGTTCACTGCGATGGCAGTGAGGGCAGACTGTGGTGGGTGGGGGGCAAGCCCCTCCAAGTTGGCCAGGAACCTGTGGCTGACTGATAGACTGTCCCATAGACCCTTGGGGGCATTGCCGTGCAAAATAGCCTGTCTGTCCATATTTGAAACAGGTGTATTTAGAGACATTAGGTTGAACGACGGCTCCAACGGCCAGATTAATTGCCTGAGATACCTTATGGGTGAAGAGACCCACGTCCCAGCACATGTGGATCATATCATGGAGATCTTTAACTTTGTATTTGCCACGTAGGGCGACTCTACAGGCCGAGTTGGCATTTTCATAAGCAAGTTGTTTAAGAAGCTTATTTTCATCTTGGCCAGGTCCCAGAGACCTTTCGGCAGCCTCTAAGAGGTGACTGACAAAGTCACTATATTCCTCATGATTGCCCTGGATGATTTTTGTCAAGGGCGAGAGAACAGATCCCTTGGAGGGAATTGCATGCCAAGCTGTCATAGCAGCAGCATTAGCAGTCTGAGCCAACAGGCCTAGAGGAAAGTTTTGCTGGTCAGAGGAATATTTTCCTTGACCTGTCAGTTTTTTAAGTGTCCAGCCAGCAGAGGGAGCTCTAGGTCTTTTAGCGTTATTATTAGCCAGCGTTCAACAAGGATCAACCCAGTCAGCCTGCCATGAAAGGAACTGTCCTCTAGTTAAAACTGACTGAACAACAGTGAGCCACTCATTAAGAATCAGATATCCTCCCCTGCCAAGGCTTTCCAATAAGGAGATAGTAAAGGGGGCATTAGGTCCATAATTTTTTACTGCTGAATTAAGTTTTTCTAAGTTTTCAAAGCGGAGCCGGCGATAGACAGTTTCTTTTATTGGATTGTCATAATCGGCCTCATCTGAGGAAGGCAAGGGAATAGAAGCTGCAGGGAGATGGGAAGAGGAATGAACTCCAACGGCACGGGTAGAAGAGGTGGGCCCGCTGGGCGCAGTCATGGATCCCTGTCCTTGATTTTGTCTAGTACTTGATCGAGTGGTGACAGGAAAAGCTAGGCAGGTGGGAGGCGAAGAGCGAGGGGGCTGAGGCAGGGGAAATGAGTGACTGGCAGAACAGCGAGCCGAAAGAAGAGAAAGTTGTTTTTGAAGTTGGAGGATCTCTGTCAGGTCCCGAACTTGAGAGGAAAGGCGAAGTTTGGTCTCAGAGAGGGAATTATTCTGAACGTTAGGAAAGGAGGGCAAAGTCAGGAGAGGAGCAAAGGGAAGAGTAGGGGCAGAGGGAAGAGTAGGGGCAGCAGAAGCAAGGGGCGGCCAATCAGGGTTGTGCTAGCAGGCGGCCTCATCCTCCAAGGTGGCCACATCGCCAGGGCCAAGAGGCTCATCCAGAGGAGAGGAGGAAGGCAAAGGAAGGATGATTGGTATGAGGCTTAGACTTAGCGGCCATGGGTTTTTGGATAACGGGGTTAATTAATTGAGGCGGCTGATTATAAGGAGGAGGCTTAGGGCAAAGTGCATCTACTGAGGGAAGTGGAGGATAAAGTTGAGGGAGAGTTCAGGGGTCAGAGTTATGAGAATCGGAGGCATCAACGAGAGAAAGGGAGGCAGAAGCCTGAGAGGGAGGGCCCAAAGGGCAGCGGGAGCCAGGCTGCGAAGACAAAAGACAGTATTCGGCCACAGAGAGAAGGTGAAGTTTGCCAGAGTCATTGTCTGCTTCCTCGACAATGTCTCGAATTATGCCCCAGAAAGAGAAAATAGTTGGGGACAAGGCGGCATTACCTTCCTCAGTGAGTTTTTGATTTAATTCTCTACCTACTTTTTGCCACTTTTTGGGGTGAATGTTTTGCCCATCAATCATAAACCATGGACATGCCTTATCAACAAATATAAAGAAGTTTATAAGATCTTTTTCTTTACCCTTATTCCTCACTCTCTGAGAGAAGCCTTTAAATCTTTAATGAAACAGGCCTCTTTAGACAATGAATGGCCCATTTCGCTGGGACGGAATGAGAAAATACACACTTACTAGGTCCGGCCGTCTCCAGGGCGATGAGTCAGTGACCTCTCAGGTACTAATCCGCAAATGAATCCAGGGGGTCTCCGTCAGGCGAGGTCCATGCCACGAGCCCCACATGATGGGTGCCACCTGCCCCGACCCATGGGACCTAGTTTATTCTGGGGGCGAGGAGGACCAGAACCTGAGAGAGATGGGCTAGAGAAGGAACGGACTCAAGAAAATGTGCACTTGTCAAGAGTCAAATTTTATTGAGCCGAAGCAGGCTTTTTAAGGCCAACTTTAGGAAGGGGTGGGGTGAGGGAGGAGCGAGGTTGGAAAGGCCCATAATAGAACCTTCTTACTCAGGGAGGGGCGAGGTTGGAAAGACCCATAATAGAACCTTCTTACTCAGGGAGGGGTGAGGGAAGTTTCTCAGGGCTTGTCTCCAGCACTCTTTCTTATGTATCTTCTTAAGGTGTACAGATTTTAGTATATTTATTTTATCTTATAGGTCTAGTATCCACTTATAAGTGAGTATATACTGTGTGTGTCTTTCTCCTTCCAGTATACCTCACTCAGGATGATCTTTTCTAAATCCCACCATTTGCCTGCAAATTTCATGATTTCCTTATTTTTAATTGCTTGGTAGTATTCCATTGTGTAAAAGCACCACAATTTCTGTATCCATTCTTCTGTTGAGGAACATCTAGGTTGTTTCCAGGTTCTTGCAATTACAAATAAAGCTGCTACGAACATGGTTGAGAAAATGACCTTGTTGTGTACTTGAGCATCTTTTGTATATATGCCTAGGAGTGGCATTGCTGGATCTTGGGGAAGCACTATTCTTAATTGTCTGTGAAAGCACCAGATTGATTTCCTTAGTGGTTGTACAAGTTTACATTCCCACCAGGAATGGAGGATGGTTCCACTTCCTCCACAACCTCTCCAGCATGTGTTGTCCTGAGATTTTTGATCTTAACCATTTGCATGGAGTAAAGTG
This sequence comes from Pachyuromys duprasi, assembly GCA_028658305.1. Classification (NCBI taxonomy): domain Eukaryota; kingdom Metazoa; phylum Chordata; class Mammalia; order Rodentia; family Muridae; genus Pachyuromys; species Pachyuromys duprasi. The sequence continues at coordinate 9,915 of JAQQSO010006311.1, forward strand.
AAATCTCAGGGACATTTTGATTTGAATTTCCCTGGTGCCTAAGGATATTGAGCATTTCTTTAAGTGTTTCTTTGTCATTTTATATTCTTCTACAATGAATTCTCTGTTTATCTCAGTACCCCAATTTTTAATTGGAATGCTTGATTTGTTGCTTTTTAACTTCTTTATATATTCTGAATATCAGCCCTCTGTCAGATATAGGCTTGATGAATACCCTTTCCCAGGTTGTAAGTTGTTGTTTTGTTCTGATGACAGTGTCTTTTGCTTTACAGAAGCTTTTCAGTTTCATGAGACCCCATTTATTGAATGTTGCTCTTACATCCTGTGCTTTTGGTGTTCTGTTCAGGAAGTTTTCTCCTATGCCAATGATTTTCTATGTTTTTCCCCCACTTTTTCTTCTAACTGATTTAATGGGTCTGGTTTTGACCCACTTGGAATTTAGTTTTGTACAGGGTAATGAATATGCATCTATTTTCATTTTTCTGCATGTAGACATGCAGTTGGACCAGCACCATTTGATGAAGATGCTGTCTTTTTTCCATTGAATGGTTTTGGCTTCTTTGTAAAACATCAAGTATTCATAGGTGTGTGGGTATATTTCTGGGACTTCTGTTTGTTTTCATTGATCCACTATTCTGTTTCTATGCCAATACCATGCAATTTTATTACTATTGCTCTGTAGTATAGCTTGAGATAAAGGATGGAGTTACCTCCAGATGATCTGTTGTTGTAGAGGATCATTTTGGAAGTTTTTTTTTTTTTTGGTTTCTCCATATGAAGTTGAGAATTTTTCTTTCAAGCTCTCTAAAGAATTGTGTTCATATTTTGATGGGAATTGCATTGAATCTGTGATTGTTTTTCGCATGATGACCATTTTCACTCTGTTAATCCTATTGATCCATGAACACGGGAAATCATTCCATCTTCCAATATCTTCTTCAATTTCTTTCTTCAGACACTTGAAAATTTTTTCAAATAGGTCTTTCAGTTGCTTGGTTAGAGTCACACCAAGGTACTTTATGTTATTAGTGGCTATTGTGAAGGGTGTTTTTTCTGTAATTTCTTTTTTGGCCCACTTGTCTTTGGTATACAGGAGGGCTTCTGATTTTTTTGAGTTAATTTTGTAACAAGCCACTTGGCTGAAGGTGTTTATCAGCTGAAGGAGTTCTCTGGTTGAATTTTTGGGGTTTCTCATGTATACTATCATATCAACTGTGAATAGTGGTACTTTGACTTCTTCCTTTTTGATGTGTAACTCCTTCATCGCCTTTAGTTGTCTTATTGCTCTAGCTAGTACTTCAAGTACTGTTGAAGAGATAAGGAGAGAGTGGGCATCCTTGCCTTGTCCCTGATTTCAGTGTAATTGATTTAAGTTTCTTTCCGTTTAGTCTGATATTGGCTATAAGCTTGCTGTATATTGTCTTTACTATGTTTAAGTATGTGCCTTGTATCCCAGATCTCTCTAAGACTTTTAACATGAATGGGT
>JAQQSO010006312.1:0-11398 GCA_028658305.1 Pachyuromys duprasi
AGGCTTTGCACATGCTAGGTAAACACTACCACTAGGCTGCATCCTTGACTACAAAAATCAAATCTATCTTTACTTCATACAAACCTATAACAGATACTTTTTATAGTCATGGAAAGCTAACTTAATGCATAGTTTCTCGACAGGTACTTAATTGACCTTAATCTTGGACTTAGCACCCTCCATAACTATGAGAAATGAATTCATACATTTAGGGACTGTCTCAGGGGCGGGGTACTCACCAGGTATACAAAGCCCTAGATTCTATCCTCAGTGCCAAAAATAGGGCAGGGTTTCCATTATTTATTAACCATTCTGTTTATTATGTTTCCCCCACCCCAACTACACCATTTTCAAGCTCTGTTAAACAACATGCCGATCCCAGACATGTGCTCTGAGACCATAAATAAAGTCTACGTGCCCAGCTTTGGGAAAGCTGATGGGAAAGAGGCAGGTAATCAAATGTGGGGCCAGTGCTCTGCTGTCTCCAGGGAGCATGGATCTCAAAGACAGGATGGCCAGCCTAGCAACATTCCTTAGTAGACATATCACTTTGCCATTTACAAGCACTTTACTGCTTTTTCCTCACTGAACTTCCTAAGAGGAGCTGCACTAGAAGTGCTTTGTTTCGTTGGTAAGGAAACTGAGGTACAGGAAGATGAAATGACTTGCCTGTGGTCACACTGTAAAGCACAGTGCCCTGCACATAATATGCTTTTAGCTAAGATTAAATTTAATTAAGTAGTACTTAATTTAAGTGGCCACATTGGTGGGAAAAGTCTTCCTGGGAATTGATCTGACACACTGAGTTCTCCTTCAGGGTTATATCCATCCAACTGTGAGGCCAAGGACAGGATTCCAAGTGTCAGGACTTGGATGAGGATGTTCCATTGATTCCAAGTGACTCTGAGTGAATCTCTTTGCTGTCCTGGGCCTGAAAATTTCCTCAGCAAAATGCAACATAGCAGATATCCAATCTGTCAGCTAAAAGTCTTCTAGCCAGGGCTGGATGCAAAGATCACCTTCCTACCCATACACACATTCCAGCAGAGCCCAGAAAAATCCATGTTTGTTTTCATGGAGCGGTCCAGGTGGGAGACTGGCCTCTTGTGTTTTCAGCCAGCCTTTCATCTGGTGGCATGAACCTGTGACCAGGTGTTCATGAAGATGCTAAGCTGATGGAGCCATCGTATGACTGTATTTTATACTGTATTTCCCGGCATGGAACACTGGACTGCATTAAGTGCTGCTAAGGATAAGTGGCCAGGCAAAGCGGAGTCACTCAGGTGGTAGGTCACACCACAAACTCACCCGTGACTGTGTGAGGCTGTTGTCAGGATGTGGCTGTCTCTACTGGAACATGGTGCCCCTGGCTTTCTTAACAGAAAGCTGGAGTAGACAAGCAAAGCTCCCTGACCCTTCTTTCATGAGCAGAATAGATTCATTTTTATTTGGCTAATGACACAGAGTAGAACCTTCAGGGAATTACCAAAATGTGACATTTGTTGGCTACTTTCTGGCACAGAATCAAAAACACTATGTTGAAAGCAAACTTGTGACAGGCCACTTAATGGAGTAGGAGTGAGGAGTGCTTTAAGTCAAACAGAAAATCTAGATCCCAGCTCTAACACACACCTTGAAACAGCAGCACTATCTTGTTCAGTCTCAATGACAGTTTGCAGAAATGGAAATGAAAATGCCTGCAGGCAGGAGGCTGAGGCAGAAGGACCATGAGTCTGAGGCCAGGCTGAGCTGCCCCAGAGGATGTGCCTACCTCCATCTGCTCTCTTCGCTCTTCTCTCCACGGCAGCCTTAAAGCAGAGGCCTCTGTCTTCATTTCCAGCCCACAGCCAGGGAGGGAGGAGCTAAGGCCAGGCTCTGGGACCCCTGATGCCCACTCTCCTCTCTTCCATACACTATGCTGTGCAAGCAACCTCCTCTTTGTACCTGGAAGCCTTTCTGTCTTCACCCCCTTGGTCAGTGAAACAAAAACTCAAAGCCATAGGTTCATTCCACAGGGCCCACCAAAACTCAAGTGGGCATAATCACTGTTTGGATTTCTTTATCAGCCATGGATTTGCATAGCTATGCCAGTGACCACCCTTAGTGAGCCTGACCCTTCACCATTCTACTCCTTTGCAGAAACCTGATATTGAACAACAGTCAGAATCTTAGATCCCACCCAAATAACCCAACCTGCTCCTTCTTCAGTAGATCTTGCTGCCAAGAGCCAGAAAACTGGATATACTATCTCTCATTGGTCCAATACATTTATTTTTTTCAAAGTCCAGTATCAGTAAAATCAGGATAAAACTTAACAATTAATAGTCTAATTGTCAGCTTCTGTTCTGTTCTTATATGGTAAAACATAAAATAAACTCGTATCTTTTTTAATAAATATTTTTATTTTTATTCATTTAACATTATTTAATGTGCATTAGTGTGAAGGTGTCAGATCCCTTGGAACTGGCATTACAGACAGTTGTGAGCTGCCATGTTGGTGCTGGGAATTGAACCTAGGTCCTTTTGAAAAGTAGGCAGTGCTCTTAACCACTGAGCCATCTCTCCAGCCCCTAAACTCATATCTTGAAGTTATTGAAGATGAAGTAAAATCCAGCATGGGCTAGCTAGAACACTCATACAAGTTTGTACAGTTTCCTTAGGCTGTTTAGGCTCACTTCCTTCTGAGTTTGCTGGGCCCTATCACCATCATTCTCCCACCTGGGCCATGAAGCTGGCCATCTGCAAGCCAAGCAGAAAGGCCTTCAGGAAAAACTAACGCTGCTGATACCTTGTTCGAAGGCTCCAAGACTCCAGAAAAGTTTTTTTAATGCCTGCCATTGTTTAAGCCGCCCAGCCTTAACTACTTTGTCACAGAAGCCCTACAAACAGAGAGCAGAGCTGGGAAGAGGCTGAGGGAGGGAGGATCTTGCACCCCAGTTGTCTGTGCTATAAACCATACCCAGGTTCCAGGACACCGTGAGGCAGAACAAGAGAATGTGTGCCTAGAGCTCCTGTTAATACTCTAGAGCCTGATAAAATCTGTCATGCTGCTTTAAAAGATTTTTCTAGCTGGGTTTAGGAGGCAGAGGCAGGCAGATCCCAGTGAGTTTGAGGTCAGCCTGTTCTATATAGTGAGCTCCAGGATGGCCAGGGCTATACTGAGAGACTCTGTCTAAAAAGCCAGGAGTCCTGGAGCCTTGGCTGTGTAATGTGGGTCAGTTGTTTGGCCTCTCTGGGCTTGTTTCTGTGTATGGGAAGCAATGAGGTCAGTTACTCATCCGGAGATGTAAACAGGCCCTTCCCCATTCAAGCCCTGTGCTGAGTGCTCATAGACTGGGGCATAGCCTCATGCACTGTTTCAGGGAGACAAAGCAGAGAGAAGAGTGACCCCTTCCCTGGCTGGAGAGCTAGGTGGGGTCTGGAGGGCAACATCTGAACTGAATTTTAAGGGGTAAGTGGAGTTTGCTAGAGGCAGAAATCGAGGGAAGACATTCCAGGAAGGAGAGGCTCCTGAAAGCGCAAAGCGAAGTTTACAACAGTTAGGAGAAAGCAGTGTAGAAGGCGGAGGAGGATCCAGGCAGACCTCCTGCTTCTAGCCCTGGCTCTAGGATTTGCAAGTTATTTCCCCTCTGTGCCCGATTTCCTTACCAGCTGAGTGGCAGAATGTGCGCTTAGCGTATGAGAGGCGCCAGTTCAATAATCCCCAACACACTCACATGCACAAACACAACCGTGCACACAGCATGCTATGTTAGAACTAGATACTGGAGAGTTTTGCATGCTATGTTAATTCAATGCAATCACCAGACACATTACTAAGCCTGTCTCTAACTGCCTCCACATAGGCCGCTAAGCCATGGTTAAGTGAGAAAAGACAGCAAAGGTAAGATGTAATGGAACAATCGGGTTTCTATCCTTGCTCATTACGCAGTTATTACGTAAAAATAAGAGGGCCTGCCCTGAGAGAACCTACATTCAAATGTGAGCAGACGAGCCCTTAGCTCCTCATAATTCAACAGGATACAGCTGTCACCAGACTTTAGTCATCCAACAGTACTCCCCCTAGAGACCAGGGCTGGCCAAACAGAAAGAAACAAAGATCCACATGAAGTCTGGTAAGGCGGCATGCACCTGTAACCCCATCCCTGGCGAGGCAGAGGCAAGAGGATGGCAAGTTCAGGGCTGCCTTGGACTATAGAGAAAGTTCAGACTCTTCACACAGTGAGGACCTTCCTCCTGAAAAACGGGGGCGGGGCCAAACCAACCAGAAAAAGCAACACAAGCTAGACTGTCCTCATGGAGGAAGGGCCTGCAGCCGGGAATGCCCCGTGCTGCATGTGCGTCAAAAGCATCTCCTCAATCAAAACTCCCACTCAGAGCTCAGCTCCGGAAAGAGGCCCCGCTAGCCTTTCACCTGCCTCCCTCAGGCATATGTTTCACATTAACGACTTCCTTCTTGCACTGTTAAGATCATCACACTGAATTGAAGAGAAGGCTCATCCGCCCACAAGGAAGGGGCCGTACCTTCTGGCCTCATGTATGCAGTCCTTTGGATAATACATAATGTACTGCCACAATCCATTTTTCCTGCCTTTTAAACTCTTATTCTTTGACAATTGCATACATGTATACACTGAGTGGAGGCATTTTCACCCCCCATGGCCCTCTCTCATACCCCCCCTTTTTCTATACAAGCCCCTCCTACTTTGATGCCTTTTGCTGTTTTGGACCCACTAAGTTTATCTAAGGTTGCTTGCATGAACATGAATGGAGCTTATTCACTGGAACGTGGACAACTGGTCAGAGGCAACTAAGGAAAAGAACAGCCCGCCCCACCTAGCTCCTTTCGGTATTAGCAGGTTTTAGCCAGGTACTTGACCACACTTTCCCCGACTGGCCCAGCATGCCATGATGTCAAAAGTACAGGTCTGTTGTAGCCCATCCTCCTGAGTAAACAGTCTTCATAGTGTGGTCTCTGATGACTGCTCCTGCCACATACCTGACATTTCAGGTAGCATAAGAAAGGGAGGATTAAAGAGAATCCTATGTATTCAGTAGGGACATTTCCCAGAGAAGTTTGACATCTATTTATTTGTCTGGCTGTCTATCTGTCTCTATCTATCGATCTATCTGTCTGGTGTGTGTGCGTAGATGCTATGCAAATGTGTGGAGATCAGAGGACAATTTGCTGGACATAGTTCTTCTGTCATGTGGGTACCAGGAATAGAACTCAAGTCATCAGGCTTGGCAGCAAATGCCTTTACTGGCTGAGCCATCTTGAAAGCTCTACACAATTCTTCAGCCATATGACCATAGTTTGCTCTAAGGAAGCAGGGAATATGATAAATATAAATGAACACATGTATGTTTTCAACAACGAATTGGGAGGAAAAGTAAAAAATACCACCAATCTCAGTGGGAGATGGCCAGAGCTTCTTCCTTTGGTTTCAAAATGCATAAAATATAGAACAAATGACAATACACGGTCCTCCTTAGAATATACTGAAAACTCCAAGGTCCAAATCTTCTCAAGAGACTCATGTTCAGGAAAATGTTTCTATTGCACAGAAATTGTTGTGTCAAGTCCTATACTTCAAACTTTTTTTAGTATCTTTAAAAAAAATTTCCCTTCGGTACCCCCCCATATCCCTCTCCTAGTCCACTGATAGTGGAGGTCCTCCTCCCCTACTATCTGACCCTAGCCTACCAGGTCCCACCAGGACTGTCTGGATCTTCTTTCTTTGTGGCCTACTTAAGTCACCTCACCAGGGGGAGGTGATCAAAGAGCTGGCCACTAAGTCCATGTCAGAGACAGTCTCTGCTCCCCTTACTAGGGAACCCACATGGAGACTGATCTACCCATGGGCTACCTCTGAGCAGGGGTTCTAGGTTCTCTTCATGCATGGTCCTTAGTTGATTCATCTGTCTCTGTAGAACCACCTGAGCCCAGATTTTTGGCTCTGTTGGTCCCCTTGTGGCGCTCCTGTCCCCTCCACATCTCTCTCCCCTTTCTTCCATAAGATTCCCTGCACTCTGCCCAAAGTTTGGTTATGAGTCTCAGCATCTGCTTTGATACACTTCTGGGTAGAGTCTTTCAGAGGCCCTCTGTGGTAGGCTCCTGTCCCTTTTCCTGTCTTCTCCTTCTTCCAATGTCTATCATGTTTGCAACCACTTGGGAAATCAATCTGGCACTTTCTCAGACAATAAGGAATAGTGCTTCCTCAAGATCCAGATATAGCACTCCTAGGCATATATCCAAAAGATGCTCAACCATACAACAAGAACATTTGCTCAACTATGTTCATAGTAGCTTTATTCATAATAGCCAGAATCTGGAAACAACCTAGATGTCCCTCAACTGAAGAATGAATACAGAAATAGTGATACATTTACACAATGGAATACTACTCAAATATCAAAAACAAGAAAATCATGAAATTTTCAGGCACATGGATGGAACTAGAAAAGATTATTCTGAGTGAGGTATCCCAGAAGCAGAAAGACACACATGGTATATACTCAAAGTGGATATTAGCCATATAATAAAAGATAAACATACTAAAATCTATAGAATCTAAAATCTATGTTTAAAGAAGCTAAACAACAAGGAGGACCCTAGGGAAGAGGCTTAATCCTACACTTCAGTCTAACCATAGACGTCAGTGCCACTGAAAATGCCATGTAAGCCAGGACTACCGGTCATGCTTTTCAGTGGGATAAGTGCTTTTACACCGACTCTTCTACACTGCCCTGCTCCCAAGGCCCCAGCACTGTCTGCTGTCTGGGCCGAGAAAGGTCGGAGACCTTTGTACATTGACTTCCTTCATCTCAATGTGTCAAATCATCCTGCTTCTTCAAGCTCTAGCTCAGAGGGTCAGTCCCTCCTCCAAACACTTTTTCCCTTACATCCCTTCCTGGGCCCCTCTTGTTATTATTAATGGTAATAATAATCCATTGTGCCATTGTAAAGAGCCAGGTATCATGCTGAGTTACACAGGAACACAATCATTCAATTGACCCTTATAATGAACTGAGACAAGTGTTATAAAAAGCAACCTATGGCTGAGAAAGTTGAACCAAAGAGAGAGTATTTGAGACATTGACAGATTCATTAAAATATATCGCATGCCAGGGTCAGAGAGCTGATGGGTGACTAAATCAGGATGTAAGCCCATGCGCAACCTTTGCATTATCTATGGGAAGTGATCCTTGACCCTCCAAGGCTCCTTCCTGGAGGGACTCTGAGTGTTTGATCCACTCAAGCTCCAGTGTCCTGGATCATCAGGAGTGGCAAAGGGCCATGGCTTCTCACTGGCTCTCCAGGAAGTACGACCTAGGCCTTTGCTGCTGGCTTCTTCTCTAAAAGCAAGTCGTCCCCCAGCCAAGATCTTTATGCATCTTTAGAATTCCTGGACTTGACTTCTTAGTCTTCTTTGCTGGAGCAAGTCAGCAATTTGTGGTTTCCCGGCAATGGCTCTGTGCTCTATTATAGAACTTGGCTTGTTTGCATTTCCATTATGAGGCAGGGCAGCAGCCTGGGTCTCAATTACCCAGGCGACCTGAAGCTATTCTCGTTGAGTCCTGTGGTCAGGTCACCTGCCCCAAGCCCTCAGAGTATGACCCACAGGATAGAACAGAAGATCCAGCCTCACTGTCAGAAAGATAAAACTCAAACAAATCTGTAATTCTTACACAGAGAAAAAGACTCTTGTGCTGGGGGTGTTTCACATGTTCTTTTGTTTGAAGGAAAACAAGTAGTTTAAATCCAAAGTGTCTGTGTGATGGGGTGAAGGGGGCACTCATATGCTATCACTAGGGTAGGGAGCAAAGCAACGCCATCTCCTGGGAAGAGGAACAATAGCATGTATTGACTTTCCAGATGTGCAGACCCTTTAATGCAACACTTTCATAAGAATTCATCTCACAGCTATCCTTGCGCATTGTGATGTACACACAAACACATCTGCCCTATTTTATAGTGTGTGCATACATGAACTTATGTGTATATGTGCATGTGTACATGCACACGTGGAGGCCAGAGGTTAACACTGGGTCTCTTCCTCAGTGGCTTCCTCACATTTATTTATTTACTTACTTATTATTTATTTATCTGTTTAATTTTATTTGGGGATGATGAAATGGCTTAGCCACAAGAGAATTAGCCAGCAAACTTGATAACCTAAGTTTGGTGCTCAGAACCAACAGGGTATAAAGAGAGAACGGAATCCCACTGGTTGACCTGTGACCACCATACATGCATCTTGGCATGTCTGTGCATACACACAGGCAGACAGGCAGGTAGGTAGATAGATATGTAAAACAACCGATTAATTAATGTTATCTTAAAATTTTATTTATCTTAGTGCCTGAGGACATGCCCAGCCCAGCCCAGGTTGGAGGCAGGGGAAGGAGCAGAAAAATTGCTTAGCAGGTAAAAGTGCTTGCAGAGGCCTGACAACCTGAGCTTGGATCCCTGGAACCCATGTGAAAAAAGCCAGATACAGTAACACACATCTCCAATCCTAGAACTCCCCAGAGAAGAAAGCAAGGACTGACTACTGAAGTGGTTTTCTGAATCTACAAACATGCCAACACACACACACACACTGATGAAATAAAAAGTAAGTAAATAATATTTAAAATATATATAAGGGCCAGCAGATGGCTCAGAGGGTAATGGCATTTGTCACACAAGCCTGGTGACCTAAGTTCAATCCATTAAATCCATGTAAATGTGGAAGAAGAAAAGTGATTCCACAGAGTTGGCATCTAACCTCTATGTACACACTATGGCAAAAGCATCCACATACACTTATCACGTACACACAACAGTAATCATTATTATAACAAGTTATATATTAAAATACAGGACCAGTGAGCTGGGTCAGTGAGAAAACCAGCTTGCTGTGAGCCTGATGACTCAGATCCTTTGAAACACACATAGAAGCAGAAGACTGTAGTTAGCTTCCAGTCTTCACAGGGTGCTGGAGCATGTGTGTGTCCACCTGCACATAATATCCATACACATAAATAGTAGTTTAATTTTTAGAATACTGTCATAGATATGGTTTCTATTGCTGAGATAAAACACCATTTGTTTGGGGAAAGAAAGAGTCACGGTTTGTAGTAAATCATCCAGGAAGCCAGGGCAGGAACCTGAAGGCAGGAGGGGATGCAGAGGCCATGGAGGGTGCTGCTCACTGGCTTGCTCTGCATGCTTCCTTCTATGCCCCACCCAAGGATGGCACCACCCACTACAAGCTAAGCCCTCTCATACCAATCACTAATTAAGATAATGCACTACAGACTTGCCTACAGGCAAATCTTATGGAATTGTTTTTCTCAAGCGAGAATCTCTTGTGTCAATTTAACATAAACAATCCAGGACAAAATGCAGATAACATCCAGAATCATCACTTCAGAGGCACAGGCCAGAGAACTATGCATTCAAGCTTGTGCTATATAAAGCTCAGTGGTAGAACCCTTGCCTAGAGCTGAAGGCCTTGATTCAATGCCAAGCACTGAAAGTGAACTAATTAGTTAAACTTTTATTTAAAATATACTAAGTTGGTAGAAAAAAATTTCTTTGAAAATCAAATGCTGCCCTTCTAGACTGGCGCAAAGGTGTTTGCACAGATCCCTGAAAGCTGAGCTGCCTACCATGTGGGAAGCACCCTGAAAATTCTGTCTTTCACACATTTTCATGCATGAGCTCTGCAAGGATCCGTATCTTGGTATACGGAGTGTGAAGTGTGAAGAATTACTGAGACTAGGCTCCAGCAGCCAGGAACTTCATAAAATACTAAAGTGGTGTTGGGAAGGCATTTGGGGTTTGTGATGTTTTACTTTGTTTTCACAGTGCCAGGGATCAACCTCATGCTTCACACATGCCCTGAGCTGCCCGATGACATTTGACAGTATTCTATAGATGTGTTAGCATCTTCAACCAGTTGATTTTATGTAAATGATATTGTACAATGGAAGTAGAGAGTAGAAAAGTGGTTCTGGGCTGGCAAAAGGGCAGGAATGAAGAGGTATTGGTCAAAGGGCACAGCTGTCAGGAATACATGTTGGAGATCTATTAACAGCATGGAATAAAATAACATACTTTATATTTGAAAACTTAAAAAGATTACATTTTAAACATGCTCACTACAAAAATGTTTTAGTGTCACTTCATCGTTCTACAATATAGTCACATATGGAAATATCACATACCTCTCCAATATTTAAAATTACTAATTAACATATTAAATTTGGGTGTGGTGGTACACACCTGATGGAAAGGCTGTAAGATCAAGACCTAGACTACATAGTAAAATCCTATTTGAAGAAAATGCTGGGGATAGCATGCCTGCCTAACTAACACTCTGGAAGCCCTGGGTTCAACCCCAGCTCCAATTAGTGGATATGGTGGTATATGCCTGAAACCCAGCATTTGGAAAGCAGAGACAGGAGATTCTGAAGCTCAAGACAGAGCTGATTCATATGAAGAAAGCATTCAGCATGGCACACAGAGTATGTGTAAGGTAAACACGTTTTAGTTGTTTTGGTTTTTTATTTTGGTTTTTTGAAACAGGATTTTACTCTGAAGCCCAGGCTGACCTAGAATTCACTATGGAGTCTAGGTGCACTCTGAACTTGTGGCCGTCTTCCTGTCTCAGCCTTCTAAGTGCTAGGATTACAGCCACGAGTCACCACCATGCCTGGCAAAGTAAACATTTATACGACTATATTTTCCAGAAATGTTGCTAACTTGAAGGCAGAAAGCTAAACAGAGATCTAGTAAGAATTACAGCTTGGATATGAAGTAGAGAAAAGAAGGGTTAGAAAATTAAGTAACAGAGCAACAGCTGGAGATTCTGAGGAAACATTAGGCTAGTAAGACTCCTGGAGGGAGGGCGCTGGCCAATTAACAAAAGCAGTCGTAGCTACTAGCTCCTTGGTGCTCACTATATGTCAGGGCCTCCTGGATGTTCCCATCTAGTCACAGTTCACAAACAGCACTGTGAGACACATACTGACGTTGTCGTCACCTTGCAGAGAAACAGAATATTATGGAGAGAATAAACCACTTGCCCAACAACCAACAACTACTTGATGAGCCAAGATCCCAAACTCCAGAGTCAGGGATGCAAGTCTTCTTTCTTAAAAAAATCTTTTTAACTCTAGTGACAACGCATGCTGGAGAGGTTGTGAAGAAAGAGGAACCCTCCTCCATTGCTGGTGGGAATGCAAACTTGTACAACCACTCTGGAAATCAATTTGGCGCTTTCTTAGACAATTAGGAATAGTGATTCCTCAAGACCCAGCTATACCACTCTTAGGCATATATCCAAAAGATGCTCAAGTACACAACAAGGACATTTGCTCAACTATGTTCATGGCTGCTTTATTT
>JAQQSO010006313.1:0-11398 GCA_028658305.1 Pachyuromys duprasi
TGCCATGTCAACTCGATTCCATTGTGCAACTTTCCTCAGTAGATGTCCCATTGTTCTGCCACTCCCAAAAGCCTTGGGTCACCATTGCTTTGCCTTCATAGCTTCCCAGAATTCCCTCAGGACTGCCTTGTGTGGATATGAACCTGCCACACATTGTCTGGCCACAGGTGCTTGCCATCACTCCCTCTCAATCTTACATTTTTCATTCCTTCAGTAGTAGCACCACATGGCCACCACTGGCAAGTCTGGCTGCCAGCTTAAGGTGTGTTCCTTAACTTTGCACCACTGTTGTGGTAGCCTCCTGGTTTCTGAGGAAACACTCTATTAGGCAGTTGCTTTCCAGAATCAAGAAACTATTTCTTCATTCTCAGCTTAGGCTCTCTGGTTTCAAATATATTTGTAGTTTTACATGTTGGAGTATTCAATGCATGGGTCTTCCTTAAGGAATTTTTATTACTATCCCATTGGAGAGGGCCAAGTTTCACTTTAATGGAACTTATTCCTTTGTCCATTACAGATGCTCTATACTGTACCCCTTCTTGTCAAAAACTTCAATCTTACCCTCACACTCTCCTTGCCACAGGCACATTTTAATATCTCTTCTTACTCACCTATTACTCTGTATCTCTACTTCTCTCCCTCTTCCATTGCCTACACACACACACACACACACACACACACACATTTAATCTAAATGAGAACTAGCCACACTGAAATATTCTACTGTGGAACTAATTAAACTTTTTTTTTTCAATTCAGTCTCAATCAAGCTTTTCAAGGTGCCTCCAGATTCTTTGCCAGAGTGTACCCTGAAAGACCTCTAGGTCATCCTTATTCACCTCTGTGTAGCATCATGAAACAAACAGAAAAGTTGAGTATTTTTCCTCTACTGCCTGATTGGAAATGAATTGCCAATTAAAATGGCCCATTCAGCTCTACTTATTAGTGCTGAGGGCTTCTCTTGCCCAAAGACTCAAATTTTTCAATATTCCTATTGAATAGGAGTTGCGAAGGCCTAAGAAACACAATTTCAAGATAATCTCTGCACCAACACTGCCTGGTGCCAATCTTCTGTCTGAGCTGCTTTTTATAAAAGGTAAAGCACTGATTTGCGTTTGCAGTTTCTGGAGAATACAGTGCATGTGACAAGGAGGTCAGTGTGGCCTAGTTTAAAGCAGCAGGGCACAGTGCAGACCCACGTGGGAAGCAGCACAGAAGAAGGGTGGGGATTCAGAAACTCAAGACCTGCTTTTATTGGCCTCTAGCAGGGCTGCACCCCCTAAATGTTCCAGAACCATGCCAAACATTGCCACCAATTAGGAACAAAGTGCCCAATATCAGAACCTGTGGGGCCATATTACATTTACTACAACAGTTGTGTTCCTTTTCCCTTCAAATGTTTGGGTAATAGTATAGTCTGTTTTTAAAATATTCTACATTTTTGGTTGTCGCAGCTGATACTGTTCAATGTGCTTTCATCTTTCTCATATTGTTCCAACACTCAGAGAAATTATAAACATTAGTGGAAAGAATATTCTTTAATTCTGTTGTTGATTTCATTTAGCCACAGCATAAGGTACAGTGTATCTGTTCAACTTACTCCTAGTGAGATTCATTGGAGACCTTGGCTAGTAAATGCCAGAGGCAAAGAAATATGTGAAAACAAAGGATATGTGTAGCAAAAAATGTTGCTTCTTAAGAATTTAAAATTTCTTTACATGACCCATGAAAAAATACTTCTTTGATTTTTAATGTTTTAAGAACTTTTATAGAATATAAATGTTTATCTCATTGAGGTTACCCTTGAATCTCATGAAATATCTCTTTTAATTGTTTAGATGGTGTTCCTTGTCACATGTTCCATAAGTATAATTTACATATATACTGGTAACATAATTACAGATTACTTAAATGAATTTTCCTCAATATATGTTTAGAAGAAAAAATATGTTTTAAACAAAGTGTTTACACAACCTGTGATTGATTTTTGATGAAATAATTTTTGATGAAAAAATTTAAAACAGATCTTAAAATAAAATATGTTAATTTAATAAGAAAAATAATTAAATAATGTAACGTTCATAGTGGTAAAATTTTAAAACTAAAAGAATAACTAGAAATCGCTCTTAAAGTCTTTGTAAACTATTTTATATTAATATTACTAAGACAACCATTCATTTTCTGAGTCTTTATTTTTTATTTCACAATAAATAAAATATATGTAATACACAGGATTAAATATTATTATGCGTTGCAAAAAAGAGGAAAAGTTAATAGAACAAATTTCAAAATTTTCTGAAAATGATTGTCATGTTATGACCTTTTTCAGAGCCCCCAAAACCTCCTTGTTTCTTAAGCTGTAAATAAAGGGGTTTAGCAGAGGAATCACAACGGTGTAGAAGAGAGAATACATTTTATCCTTCTGTTTACCTGATCCAGACCCAGGACTCACATACATGAAGAGGAGAGTGCCATAGAACAGAGACACAGAGAACAAGTGTGCACTGCAGGTGAAGAAAGCTTTTCTTCTGCCCTTCTCAGACTTCATGTTCAGGACAGCAAATAGGACACGGGCATACGAGAATACAATAGTCACAGAGGTACTGATTTGTATGGAAGAGGCAAAAATATAAACAACCAATTCATTAAGAGATGGATCTGTGCAAGAAATTGTATAGAGTGGCAGGATTTCACAGAAAAAATGATCTATAATATTAGACCTACAGAATGATAATCTGAATAACAATCCTACATGAACTGTAGAATTTATAAAACCAATTAAACATGATATACTAAACAACACAATACAGAGTCTTTTGGACATCACCACTAGATAGAGCAGAGGGTTGCATATGGCTACATAGCGGTCATAGGCCATTGCTACCAGGAGGAAGATCTCTGTGGTTGCACTGAAACAAAAAAAATAAAATTGGGCAAAACACTCATCCAGGGATATCATGTCATTCTTACTTAAAAATTTCATAAGCATTTTTGGAGTGACAGAGGACGAAGTACAGGCATCCGCAAAGGCTAAATTGCCCAGGAAAAAGTACATGGGAGTGTGAAGGTGGGGGTCCTTCCAGATGAGAAAGATTAAGCCAAGGTTGCCCACCATGGTGATGACATAGATGAGGAAGAACACCAGGAACAGGGGCACTTGCAGCTCTGGATGGTCTGTTATTCCTCTGAGAACAAACTCAGTCAGCAGAGTCCTGTTTTCTTCCATCACCTTCCTCAGGCTGCTCACTGCACAGAGACATGAGACAAAGAAAATAAGACCAAGACTCCATGAGAACGCATCAGATCATAGTCCACATTCATACATGTTAGATACTCCTCAATAAACAGGAGCTGAGTTTACTGTTTCTGCCTTCCATGCTTTCCTGAAATAACAATCATTTTCTGAACAGTTTTGATGTATATATTTTATAACATGCAATTAGCTGAAAAATACGTGAGGAGGCCATAACACATTGATTCACCTAGCCTTATGCATATAGATAAGCATAAAATATGTATATTTAATATATATTTAGACTATATTTAATCTAAAAGTATTTATAATGTATTAGTTCTATTCAAAATGTAGAATAATAAAAATTAAAAATCCACTTTATGCTAAAATATTTTTTAAAACAAGCTCAACTTGAAAGTCTTATTGTTTAAATCTTTGCTTTATACATAATTGCCTTTTCATCTCATTTATAATGGATTTTGGACATGCTTAACTCTTTAGGTTTTTCTCTCTCCTCTAATAGTTCTCTTCCCTCTCCCAAATGGCATCATTCTATATTCATTTCATATATAGCTTTCAAATATTCTTATAGGTAAAGAAAAGGGACTTATTTGGGGTATCAATTGTATTCGTATACCATCATTCTAAGACATAAGTAGGTCAGGTAATAAAATAGTAATTAAAACATTTCTGCTCCTTCTATTGTTTTCAATTAGTTTACCTGATTATGTAAGAACAAACACAAATTTTGAATAAAAATTTCAAGGTTTATTTTCTACTAAATCCATGTAAAGCAGAGTAATTCATTTCCTTATGAAATTAAAGACACCTAAATTCAAGAATTATTTTTTGTTCATCACAAGAACCTGTTATTTATGTTAATCAATGATGTTACAATCACTTTTATTTTAACATTAAACACCTATACAGACAAGTGTTCAAAATTTCTTTACATATTAATGAAAGATCTAAGAAATGTAATTTAAACATGTGTGTGGAGAATTTCCCATTAAATTAAGAATATTTTTAATGTTTCAGTTGTCCATGGTTTTAAAGAAATTTTTCACAGTGTTTCCTAAGCTTTAGATTTGCTTGAGGGAGGTAGTAAAATTAAAGATGCTGTTTAACATTACAGAACACTTCACCATAGAGCGAATGACCAAAGATTCCAATATCTTCATTCTTTATAAGTGATTTTAAAAAACTGTGTTTACTTAAAGAATCAATTAAGTAAAACATTCAACTAACTAGTTTCTAATGCCCACATACATAACGTGCAAGGCAGAGAATTTCACCAAGTCATGTGTACCCATAAGTGTTTTCAGCTGGTCAGTGGTGGCAGATCCTGTCCAATAGAGCAGAGAAAGCCCTCAAGGCAGGACCATCTTACAGTATCTCTGTAATGATAAGTGTGCATAATTCTGGGCTTGAGGTGGTTTGTGTATTTGCATCTCTGTGTTATTAATTAAACATTGTGGCCAGCCACTTAAAAATAATCATCTTTGTATAATCATCCAATGAATAGGGATAGTGACATAGTTTTAAGACCAGATCAACTCAATGGAATTTCTCCCAACATGTACTCCCAACAGCTCCCAAACAGTGATTTGAAAACAAAAACAAAAACAAATTTTTTCTCAAATTATTTGCTTATATTTTTAAGGAAAAGAAACTTATTTTTTAAAAAAAATAGGCAAGACGTAATGAGACAATGAAAATATGTAGAAGAACATAGTACACAAAATTGCATGTGGAGACTTTTCGATTGTTTGTTCCAATTAAATAGAAAAACTATTCTGTGGGCTTAGGTCAACTATGACTTTACTGGTAATAAGAAAGAAAAAAATGCTTAGAGTTTTATTGGATGATAAAACAAAATAGCAGAGAGGCCGACAGTATTTTAAAAAATATTCAATATTCAACTCTATATCTCAAAATCATAAGATGACCTTTGTTTTCTGTCTGTTAAACACTTAGCATGAAACAGATGTTGTTGGGACTCTTTCTCTCTTCATAATCCCAGGATTTTCGGGGAATCTAATAACCAAGTGAGGAAGCAGGCATAGATGCCATCTGAAGCCACACAGCCCTGTGACCTCAGGAACTAACAATTCATCTTGATTATGGAACTTTCCAAAGTAAAAGAATGTAATTAACTTAATAAGAATCACAGCATAGAAGTTGACCGCATGGACTCTTACAAATTTGCGTAATTGAACTCAAATCTTTGGTGTATAAACACATAACTGTGAGTCAGCAGGGATTTAGAGAAAGTGAACAAAATAACAAAATATTTCTTATAGCTTTTCAGGACTGTTGCATGTCACATTTGTTACATAAATTCCATACAGATATACCCACATCATCATTTCCTTGCAAGTGTTGACAAATTATGACAAACTTTTGGTCATGAAATTTTTGAACTATGAAAGATGACAATAAAATAATTTTTTCTCACCAAATTTCTATAGAAATCTCTGCAGGAATAGATGCCCCCCAAAACTTAAATCTCCATGAAGATACTCAAGCTTCAGGAACATGAGTGTCTGTCAACTGTCCTTCTCAGGTCAATTTTCTTTAAAGGTAGTTTGTAGGGGATATATATTTCTTATCATTTTCAATTCTATTTTTAAACTTAATACTAAGACACCCTCAATGGTACCATGAAATCCCTATAGGATAAAGCCAATCTACCAGGCATTGTTTATTATTCAGCTAATTATTATAAAACACCTATTGTAACTAGTCTTACATAGGCTTCTTTGCTTTCTAAAACCCAAATATTAAAGGTTATTTATAAATAAGTGCATTTGCTACACTGACATTCTTTAGATATGTTAGATGCAATTGACTTACCTTCTTTATTAAACTTCAATCAGTAATAATGTTTAGGAAATTTCTTTATTTTTATTTTATGCTGTTCTTTTTTTTACTTTTTTTCTTTTTATTAATTAGTTTATTCATTTTGTATCCCAGCTATACTACCCTCCCCTGTCCCTTCCCAATCCCACCCTCCCTCCATTTTCTCCTCCCATGCCCCCTCTCCAAGTCAACTGATAGGAGAGGTCCTCCTCCCCTTCCATCTGACCCTAGTCTATCAGGTCTCATCAGGACTGGTTTCTTTGTCTTCTTTTGTGGACTGGGTAGGCTGCTCCCCACTCAGGGGGAGGTGATCAAAGAGCCAGCCCATGAGACAGTCCCTGTTCCTATTATTGAGGAATCCTCTTGGACAATGTGCCGCCATGGGCTACTTCTGTGCAGGGGTTCTAAGTTATGTCCATTCATGGCCCTTTCTTGGAGTATCAATATCAGAAAAGACCCCTGTGCCCAGATTTCTTGGTTCTGTTGCTCTCCTTGTGGAGCTCCTGTTCCTTCTAGGTCTTTCTATCTCCTCCTTTTTCATAAGATTCCCTGCACTCTGCCTAAAGTTTGCCTATGAGTCTCAGCCAAACCTGATACCCTGATACCCTGCTGGATAGAGTCTTTCAGAGGCCCTCTGTGGTAGGCTCCTGTCCTGTTCCCTGTTTTCTCCCGCTTCTGAGGCCCATCTCATTGGCCTTTGTAAATGAAGACTGGACTTCTTACCAGGGACCTCTTTCTTGATTAGCTTCCTTGATTAGGTATACAGATTTTAGTTTGATTATCCTATGTTATGTGTCTTATATCCACCTATAAGTGAGTATATACCATGTGTGTCTTTCTGCTTCTGGGATACCTCACTCGGGATAATCATTTCTAGATCCCACTATTTGTCTGCAAATTTCATGATTTCTTTGTTTTAAATTGCTGAGTAGTATTCCATTGTGTAAATGTACCACAATTTCTGTATCCATTCCTCAGCTGAGGGACATCTGGGTTGTTTCCAGCTTCTGGCAATTACCAATAATTAACATGGTTGAACAAATGTCCTTGTTTTATACTTGAGTATCTTTTTGTTTTTTAATATTTAGTTTTTATTAATTACACTGTATTCACTTTGTATCCCCCCCCTGTAGCTCCCTCTTCCCTCCCCTCCCAATCCCTCCGATCCTCCCCCTTCTCCATACATGCCCCTCCTCAAGTCCACTGATAGGGGAGGTCTTCTTTTCCTTCCTCCTGATCCTAGTCTATTAGGTCTCATCAGGAGTGCTGCATTTTCTTCTTCTCTGGCTTGATAAGGCTGCTCTGCCCTCAGGGGGAGGTGATCAAAGAGCAGGCCAATCAGTTCATGTCAGAGGCAGTCCCTGTTCCCATTACTATGGAAATCACTTGGATACTGAACTGCCATGAGCTACATCTGTGCAGAGGTTCTAGGTTATCTCCATGCATGGTACTGGTTGGAGCCTAGGAGTGGGTTAGCTGGATCTCAAGGTAGCATTATACCTAATTGTCTGAGAAAGCTCCAGATTGATTTCCAAAATGGTTGTACAAGTTAACATTCTCACCAGCAATGGAGTAGGGTTCCTCTTTCTCCACATCCTCTCCAGCATGTGTTGTCACTTGAGTTATTGATCTTAGCCATTATGATGGGTGTAAGGTGAAATCTCAAGGTCATTTTGATTTGCATTTTCCTCATTACTAAGGACACTGAGCATTTCTTTAAGTGTTTCTCTGCCATTCCATGTTCCTTATTAAGAATTCTCTGTTTAGCTCTATACACCATTTTTAATTGGATTACTTGATTTTTGCTGTTTAATTTTAAGTCTGTTTTTATAATTTTTATTTTTTTACATTAATCACAGGTTATTTACTTTGTATCCCAGGCATATCCCCTTCCCTCATTCCCTCCCAATCCCACTCTCCCTCCCTTATCTCCTCCCTGTCCCATTCCAAATCCACTGATAGGGGAGGTCCTCCTCCCCTTCCATCTGACCCTAGCTTATCAGATATCTTCAGGAAGGCTGCAATGCCCTCCTCTGTGGCATAGCAAGGCTGTTCCTCCCTTGGGGGAGGGGGGTCAAAGAGCCAGCCATTGAGTTCATATCAGAAATAGTCCCTGTTCCCCTTACTAGGGAACCCACTTGGATACTGAGCTACAATGGGCTACATCCGAGCAGGGGTGAGAGTCTACCTAGCAGTGTATCAGTGCAGGGAATCATATGAAAGAAGGGGGAGTTAGTATGACCTGGAGAGGACAGGAGCTCCACAAGGACCAAATAGATCAGGGGACAGGGGTCTTTTATGAGACTTTCTCCAACCAAGGACCATGTGTGGACATAACCTAGAACCTCTGCCCAGATGTAGCCCATGGTAGCTGTTTAACTTCTTAAGTTCTTTATATATTCTGGATATTATCCCTCTGTCAGATATAGGGTTGGTGAAGATCCTTTCCGAATCTGTAGGCTGCCATTTTGTTCTGATGCAGTGTCCTTTGCTTTACAGAAGCTTTTCCCATGAGGTTCCATTTATTGATTGTTGATCTTAGAGCCTGTGCTGTTGGTGTTCTGTTCAGGTGATGCACGCCTGTAGTCCTACTACAGCTACTCAGGAGGCTGAGACAGGAGGAGCACTTGAGCCCAGGAGTTTTGGGCTGTAGTATGCTATGCTGATCGAGTGTCAGCACTAAGTTCAGCATCAATATGGTGACCTCCCAGGAGCAGGGGACCACCAGGTTGCCTAAGAAGGGGTGAACCAGCCCAGGTCAGAAAATTTTTAATAAATGACATACATATATGTTAGCATGGATATTATCTCTATGAAAATTGTCAAATGTTCTCATAGCATTTTTAAAATTAAACCAGTATTTACTAATTCATATTTAGTCAAGGATGGCACAGATTGTTTCACACCCTTCTCTTACTGAGAATAAATTTTATTGAACCATAAAATATTTCTAATATGAATGCATTCCTAATACACGAAATCAAGAAATGTTATGTAGCTTACTGTAAACAAATATCAGAAAAATGTTTAAAGCAATAAAATATATAAAAACATGTAGAGAACAGATTGCTTTTGTCATATTGATTACTGGAGAACACTGAAAGCATTTTTATGTAAATATCTGTCAACTTCTACCCATGCACTTCTTTCTGTTTAATTATACAGCATTGGAATATATTGTTAAAAATAAAATGATGTGGAGATCCAAGATGGCTGCCCCAGGAGGACACTGTGTCTGAGGAGCAGGACAGTAGTGTAGGCAGAGCGACCGGGAGACTGAGATCTCGGACCTAAAACACCAGCATTTGCGACTGCCAGGTGAGCTGAATTCCTACAGTGGGGAAATCAAGTGGAAAAGTCCAAGGGACACCCAGCCACTCCCAGGAAAAACTCTGGAGGCTGACAGGCTGCAGACAGCCAGGCTGGGCGCCTAAGCCGCCACTTTGGGCTGGGGCACACAGTACCCCAGATGGACTGAGTTTCACCCAGATACCGAGGGCTGCACTGGGTTTGCGCACAACCCCCTGCACCAGCAGCCACCACTTCCGGCGGGAGCACACAGTACCCAGGAGGGACTGAGTTTCACCCAGATACCACAGGCTACACTGGGCGGGCCCACAATCCTCTGTGCCAGCAGCCGCCACTTTGGGCTGGGGCACACAGTACCTCAGATCGACTGAGTTTCACCCAGATACTGCAGGCTACACCGGTCAGACCCACACCCCTAGGCACACCCAGCCACCTCCCCGGATTGGGACTCATAGTATCAGGTCCAGAACAAGGTGCCCCCAAATAACATCTCAGACCTTGGTGCACAGCCCCTGAAGCAGAAGGAGGCACCAAGGCTCCAGTCCAGAAGAGAGCCCTTCGCAGCAAGCCCAGGGCAGATCTCAGAGCCTCCTGACCAGAGCAGCGCACCCAGCGGACATATCAAAGGGGGACACGCAGCCTCTGGCACAGAGTGAGGAGCCAAACCTCCAGACCAGAGGGGAGACCAGCCTGTGGTGCTCACAGCCTCTAGCACAGAGCACAAAGCCAGGCACACAGATCCCACAACAGAGTTCAACTGAGGCACAACACACACTGTCAAACCACTAGAACTCCCTGATCTTCTTGAAGAATACTCCTGACAAAAGAGATTGACAATTCCAGTCTGAAGTTCAGCCTTGAAGCACAAACAGCTCGTTGATTATATATAAAGAAATGCCCAGAAATCGGCGTAAGAACTCACCCAAGAATAATCAGGACACCATGGCCCCACCAGAAACACCGAAAAGTAATAGAGATTTTAATTCAGCGGAGACACAGGAAAATTATATTAAAGCTATAATTATGCAGATATTAGACGAACAAAAGGAGGCAGAAAAGGAGGAAATAAACAAGGCCCTCAAATAAATAAGGAAGGATTTAACTGCCCACATACAGGAACAATTAAAGATAGACAGAGAGGAAACAACCAAAATAGGAGACACAGTCAATCAGATGAAGGACACAATACAAAGCATGAAAACAGAGTTAGAATCTATAAAGAAGACACAAACGGAGAAGATCCTGGAACTGGAGAACTTAGAGAAAAGATCACGAACCACAAAGGTAAGGATCACCAATAGAATACAAGACATGGAAGAGAGAATCTCAGGAGCTGAAGATACACTGGCTGAAATGAATTCCTCACTCAAGGAAAAAATAAAAATTGGAAAAGTCCCAAACATAAAACATCCAAGAAATCAAGAATGCCATGAAAAGACGAAACCTAAGAATAATTGGAATAGATGAAAAAGAAGACTCCAGGCTCCAAGAAACGGAAAATATTTTTAAGAAAATCATAGAAGAAAATTTTCCCAACTTAAAGAAAGAAATGTCCATAAACATACAAGAAGCCTACAGAACACCAAATAGACTAGATCAGAAAAGAAATACCTCTTGTCACATCATAGTCAAAACACTAAACCTACAAAATGAAGAAAAAATATTAAAGGCAGCAAGGGAAAAGGGTCACGTAACATACGAAGGTAGACCTATCAGAATCACAACAGACTTCTCATCAGAAACTATGAAACCCAAAAGGGCCTGGTCAGAAGTCATGCAGTCCTTAAGGGAACACAGATGCCAACCAAGACTACTATACCCAGCAAAGCTTTCAATCATCATAGATGGAGAAAACAAAATTTTCCATGACAACACAAAATTTATGCAATACCTACACAGCAACCCAGCCATACAGAAGGTACTAGAAGGAAAACTTCAGTCCAACAGAAACAACTACACCAAAGAAAATATAGGATAAAGATAATTTCCCAA
>JAQQSO010006314.1:0-11397 GCA_028658305.1 Pachyuromys duprasi
CTATCCTGGGTCCCATCTGCACAGGGGTTCCAGGACACATCCACTCGTAGTCCTTGATTGTAGAAACCGTCTCATACAAGACCCCTGTGCCCTGCTCAGTTTAGTCATTGTGGAGCTCTTGTTCTCTCCAAGTTTCACCACTTCTGATGAAACCTGATAGACTAGGATCAGAGGGAAAGGGGAGGAGGACCTCCCTTATCAGTGGACTGGGAGAGGGACACGGGAGGGAAAAATGGAGGGTGGGGATGGGAGGGGAGGAGGGAGGGAGGTACAGGGGGGGATACAAAGTGAATAAACTGTAATTAATTAAAATAAAAAACAGAAAACTAGAAAAATAAAAAAGAAGTTGTGATTTTTTTATTTGGTTTTTGCAGTTTTGCTGTGGATTTTTTTTTTTTTTTAGTCTGGGTTTTTGTTGTTCTGTGAGACAGGGTCTAATATAAGCCAGGCTTGCCTCAAAGTCACTATGTAGTTGAAACTAGCTTTGCACTCCTGAACCTCTATCTTTCAACTCCTTAGTGATGGAATTACAGATATGGACCACCTCATCCAGAACTATTTTTTCTTTAAATTTTTTTTTCATACAGGGCCTAGAGAGAGATGACTCAGTGGTTAAGAGCACTGTCTTTTCTTCCAAAGGACCTATGTTCAATTATCAGTATCCATATGGCAGTTCACAACTGTGTGTAACTGTAGTTCCTAGGGATCTCATACCCTCACACCAATACACATAAAATAAAATAAAATAATTTTTAAATGTTTTCTTAGAATATATTTTGATCATATACTTTTTGCTTCTCCAATCCCCCCATACCCTTCCCACCTCCCTAATCACCCAGCTTCATGCTAGCTCTCAAAAAAACAAAAATCAAAACAAACAAAAAACTCATTAAGAAAACAAAGCAAAACAAAAGCACACAAAAACACATGTAATGCACTTTGTGTTATATCCAGCATTGGTTTTATCTTCTATTTTGCCTTTTCCTATGCTGAGGTTCAAACACTGAGGTTTGAGCGCAGAGCTATACTCTCAGGCTTAAACAAGAATTTCAAAAGCTTGTTTAAATTATCAGTTTTCAAAAACAACGTGTAGTTTATCAAATGAATTGTTTGCTTACTAATTCCAGTCAAATATATGTAAGTATATATTATAGGATTTATAACTCTAACATTTTAATTTCTATAAGGAGTTAAATTCTAAATCCTCACTGCGGATATCTGCTTTCACATGTTTGTGAATCATGCTGTCAAAATAATTCTCAGTGGAGTTGCAACCAATAGCTTATTCATCATTTGACAAATTTTTCTATATCAGGGTAGTTTTGCATTATCTTCTAATATCTGAAACTTTCTAAGTATATTTTTTCTTAGATGCCATAAAAGTTCTTGAAGTATAATAAACAAAATATGTGTACCTTTATTATACAGTTGACTGTCACTGAAAATAGAAAAGTCTGCATAATTGAAACTTGTTCATATTTGTACTATGCCTTATTTTAAAGCATACACAAGTGGTTTTTTTTTTTAATGAGCTTGCATATCACTGAATTAGTTACCCTTTTCTTTTGAGACAGTCTCACACAGCCTAGAGTAGCCTCAAACTCACTATGGAACCAAAGGTGACCTTGAACTTCTGGTCTTCTTGAGTGCTCAAATTACAGGCATGCACAACCATGCCTAGTTTATGTATCACTGGAGATTGAACGTAGGATTTCATGCATTTCGAACAAGTACTATTCCATCTGAACTACATATGCAGTCAACCTAATTCTAGAACTCAGTAATCATTCACTTCATGGTGGTACCATTTCTAATAAACATCCCACTATAAAAAGATATTTCCCAGCTAAATTAAGGATATCTGAAGTGGTCAGATTTTTATTGTTTATCATGAAATGTAAAAATCGATTTATCTCTCAACAAAGTTATTTCTTCTGAAAAATATTTTTGGTAAAATAGTTTCTAATGTTATGCTTATACTAATTTGAATTTCCAGTTTTTAAATGTTTTGAGAATGTTTCCTTTCTTTTTCATTAACGTTTATTAATTCTTTAGTTATTTTCAAGAGCCCTGATAGTTCAGGATATGGCCTAGAACCCCTGCTCAGATGTGGCCCATGATAACTCATTGTCGAACTGAAGACCCTAGTAAGGGAAACAGGGACTGTTTAAGTCTTGAACTTGATGGCTGGCTCTTTGACCCTCCCCCATACACGCCAGGGAGTAACAGCCTGGCTAGATCCCAGGGGAGGACATTGCAGCCAGCCCTGAGGAGACAGGATGAGTGGGGGTTGGATGGAAGGGGAGGAGCTCCTCCCCCATTGGTGGACTTGGAGGGGGCGGGGAGGAGATGAGGGAGGGTTGGGGAGAATAGGAGGGAATGAGGGAGGGGGCTACACATGGGATGCAAAAAACCTAATCTGTGATTGATATAAAAATAAATAAATTTATAAAAAAAAAGATGTTTGTCTTGGATTTTCTTTGTTTGCTTGTTTTACTGTTCTCATTTTTTGCTCTTACAAATAGAAATAATTTTTATATTTTTTTGGTAATTTACTACTATGTTTACTGGTTTACCTCATGACGTGCTTCTATAAATTTTGAAAAAGCAGAGAGCTAGAGAGATGGATTTTAGCTAGAAGTGCTGATTGCTCTTCCAGAGTACCTGAGTTCAATTCCCAGCACCAACATAGTGACTCACAAACATCTGTAACTTATACATGTGGTATGCAGGTATCCCTGTGCATGAAAAACACCAATACACAGAAAATAAAAATTTTAAACTCTAAATTCTTCACATGGCAACATATTTCGTTCTTATGTTAACAGAGAGGAGAAACAACTATTTGAAAGTCCTTTAGAATCTGGAATATTTTGACCATGTCTTCCAGTAACTCATGTTCTTTTATATGTCTTCCAGTTTTTATTTTCCCATCTTTTGATCACCCTTGTTCATCTCCAGACTATCTTGTAGTGGTAACTTAAAACTTGTAATAACAAAGAGATACCTGGAAAAAAATCATAAACAGTGGGAAGCTATTAGCCTGGGAAATAGACACCAGTGCTTTCGAACTATTTGTTTGGCTGTTACTTTACAAATCAATCCCAATGTAAGAACTTGTCGAACTTCAGGAATACTACAAAAAGTCTAGTAAGACTATTTTTCACAATGGGTCACAAAATGTACACATACGTTTAGCTGACTGGCTTTCATTCACGGGCAATTTTATTGTCTTAGCCCAGTTCCACAGGTTCACTGCGATTTCTTCAATCAAGACAAAGAGAAGCATTTCTTTAGCCAGTTAAGATTTGCCCCCATGTTCAATTATATATTCCTTCTAGCATGTGGTGTGTTTATATAGTTATTGTGGCCTCAAACATAATCTCAATCTCTTTCTCCTCACAAAAATCCTACCATCTCTTAAAAGGAAATATCTTGCCACCTACACACAATTGGTATATTCCCATTTATGTATCTTTATTCATACTCTTCACTTTAACCTGAATTATACCCCTTTCCTTTGTATTTATGTAAACAGAGTCTGTTTTATTTCACTAGCAACATTCACGAAACTTTCAGCAATCACTGCAGTTTACAGATATCTCCTCTCTCCTTTTTATCACATCTTTAGCAGTTTGAGGAAGTCAAGTTACATGAATGTTAAGCACACACTCCACCACTAAACCCCCTCAGCTCTTTCTTCTTTAAAGAGAAGAGTAAGGTCTCTCTGTGTAGCCTTCTGTGTAACCTGGCACTCCGTATATGGATCAGTTTCGCTTAAAATTTATAGCAATTCACCTGCCTTTGCCTCTTGAGTGATGGCAATATAGGCATACAATATCATCCTTGACCTGTTGATGTTCCTTACTCTGACTTGAACCCAGAATCTCACATATAGGCAAGCTTCTAAAACTAAGCTACAACCAAAGATTATTTTAAAGCAGTTTTTGTTCTTACCCTTGTTTTCTAACTGGGCTTCTTGGCAGAAAAATATGTCTTATAGAGCATATTTAACATAATACATGCATAAATATTAAATAATGAATATATATTTAAATAATAGTATTCATCATTTTATTCTGTTTCATTCTAGGAAATGGGGTGCAAATTTTCTAAATGCTCCTCTAGGGTTTATCTTCCTATAAGGCAGAACCTAGTTAATTGAGTAAAATGCTAAACCAAGCTTACAATGTCTCATGGGAAAAAAATGAAGATTCAAGATATATGAAAATGGTGAGCTGAAGAGACAGCTCAGCAGTTAAAAGTCTGTTCTTCCAAAGGACCCAGGTTCAATTTCCAGCACCCACATGGCAGCTCACACCTGTCTGTCACCTCAGTTCCAGGGGATCAGACACCCTCACACAGACACACAGGAAGGCAAAACACCAATGCACATAAAATAAAAATAAATATTTAGAAATATGTTCAAACAGGAACAGGTTGAGGTGGTGCTATAACTCAATGGTAACATCCTTCCCTTAATTCAGTGCCCAATTCTGATCTTCAATTCTGAGAGAGACAGGAAAAAAAAAAAAACAACTTTGGAGACTATTTTGGTTTCTGGCAAGCAAACTCTGAAGGTAGTAACTGAGTCTAGATGGAACTACTGCCTGAGACCAACACAGCCAAAGCCTTGACTTAAATATTCCAAGGTGTGATGGTGAATAATGATAGAATCTACATACCATTACCTTATGACAAATATATTGATAGTAACTGACTAAAAAGAATAAATAAGATACACACAATATAAACAGCATGGTGGTATAGTTTTTATTCCATTGTAGGGATGGAAGGCAGGGCCTTGCATTTACTAGATAAGGGTATACTTCACAAGATGTCAAACGCTGAACCCAGTTCTATAGTGTACTAAGTCTTTTCTCCAGTACTCTCTTTCTCATTCACAACACAACTTTTTTTTTCTGATGAGATTCCATTTAGACAGGCAGATAATTCAGCATAGGTGTCATTCCACTTTACTGTTCTGGGGCAAATTCTCATGCTCACCTCCATTCCTCCCACATAGTATAATCATGCCATCATTGAATGAATTACGTCTTTCCCATAAATATTACGGATTTACATCACCAACAACATGTGAAGTTGTTTGACTCCAAATTTTGAGAGAAGAAACAAAAATTCACATTAAGACATTTTTTTCTTTTTTATTTATTCTTTTCTCATATATTGCATCTTGAATGTGGTGTTCCCTTCCTCCTTTCCTCCCAGTCCCTCCCCCTGATACCTACCCTCTCCCCCAGATCCATTCCTCCTCTGTTATACTTCAGAAAAGGGCAAGCCTCTCACGGATATCAACCAAACATATGATAACACTAGGCTCTTCCCCTCATGTTAAGGCTGGACAAGGCAACTCAGCATAAGAAAAAGGATACCCAAAACAGGAGAAAAAAAAAGTCAGAGAACCCCCCTTCCCACTCCCACTGTTAGGAGTCCCACAAGAACACCAAGCTAGAGAACTGTAACATATATACAGAGGACCTAGGTCAAATCTATTCAGCCTCCCCAATTGTCACTTCAGCCTGCCCAATTGTCACTTCAGTCTCTGTGAGTCCCTATGAGCCCTGGTTAGTTGATTCTGTAGTTTTCTTGTGGTGTCCTTGACTCATCTGGCTCCTACAATCCTTCCTCCCTCTCTTCTACAGGATTCCCAGAGCGCCACCTAATGCCTGGCTTTGGGTCTCTGCATCAGCTCCCATTGGTTGTTAGAGGAAGCCTCTCTGATGATGACTATGCTAGGCTTCTTAAAGAACTATCTTTTGGCATTTTGCAAAGCAATTTGGCAATATATAAAATGAACCAAAACTATTCATATATTTTCCCCAGTAATTGCTCTTCTGAGACTCTGTTGTAAGAAAATAGTACAAATGGTTAATAATCTTTGTATTTACAGCCACTTTGGAAATCAATCTGGCGCTTTCTCAGACAATCAGGAATAGTACTAGCTCAAGATCCAGATATACCACTCCTAGGCATATATCCAAAAGATGCTCAACTATACAACTAGGACATTTGCTCAACCATGTTCATAGCAGCTCTATTCATGAAAGCCAGAATCTGGAAACAACCTAGATGTCCCTCAACAGAGGAATAGATACACAGCAACTAAAAACAAAGAAAGCATGAAATTTTCTGGCTATTGGTGGGAACTAGAAAAGATCATCTTGAGTGAGGTATCCCAGAAGCAGAAAGACACACATGGTATATACTCACTTATAAGTGGATATTAGACATATAATATAGGATAAACATATTAAAATCTATACTCCTAAAGTAAGTAAACAACAAGACCCTAGGGAAGATCCTTAATCCTCATTCAGAAGGGCAAACATGACAGACACAGGAAGCAGAAGAAAGGGAACAGGACAGAAGCCTATCACAGATGGCCTCTGAAATACTCTACTGATCAAGGTATCAAAGCAGAGGCTGAAACTCATAGGCAAACTCTGGACAGAGGGCATGGAATTTCATTAAAGAAGGGGGAAATAGAAAGATCCGGAGGGGACAGGAGTTACAAAAGAAGACCAACAGAGCCAAAAACTGGATCTTGGGAACCTTGCAGAGACTGATACTGCAACCAAGGACCATGCATGGAGAGGACCTAAAACCCCTGCTCAGATGTAGCCCATGGCAGCTCAGTCTCCAAGTGTGTTCCCTAGTAAGGGGAACAGAGACTGTCTCTGACATGAACTCAGTGGCAGGCTCTCTGATCACCTCCCCCCATGGGAGGGGTGCAGCCTTGCCAGGCCACAGAAGATGACAGTGCAGCCAGTCCTGATGAGACCTGATAGGCTAGGGACAGATGGAAGAGGAGGAGGATCTTCCCTATCAGTAGACTAGAGGAGAAGCATAGGGGAAGAAAAGGGAAGGAGGGTGGGACCTGGAGGAGAAGAGAGAGGGGGCCACAGACAGGATTCAAAGTGAATAAATTGTAATAAATAATAATTTTAAAAATTAAAAAATATATATACTTAAAAATAAAGAAAAGTGTAGAATGATATAGATATCCAATAATGAAGAAATACATAGGTGAATTATACTAAATTCCCTTGAAGGGATATGATCCAAACATGTAAAATCGTAGTCATGGCAAGTGAGATGGTTCAGTTGATAAAGGAATTTGTCACACAAGTGCCTGACAACGTGAGTTCAATCCCTGGAACTCACATTAAGTTAAAAGTAAAGAACTAGCTTAACAAAATTATCATCTGATATCCATATTTGTCATGGTATATGTGGCCCTCCCCCCGACACACACACAGACAAACAAAATATAAAAATAAAATAGTGGCCTCTTAGCATAGTGGTACTTGCCTTTAATCCCAGCAGTTGGGAAATGAAGGCAAGTGATCTCCATGTGTTGCAGGCCAATCTGATCTACACAGTGAGTTCCAGCGAAGCCACAGCTACTATTGGAGCCCTGTCTCAAAAGAGCAAAATAAAATAAAATAAAATAAAATAAAATAAAATAAAATAAAATAAAATAAAATAAAATAAAAAAGCATACACAGCTAGAAAGAATGACAACCAGAGAAACTGTGTTTAACAATGGGAAATGTTTTCATATCAAGTGATGGTAGGATCTAGAAAAGATCATCCTGAGTGAGTTATCCTAGAAGCAGAAAGACACACACAGTATATACTCACTCATAAGTGGTTATTAGACATATAATATAGGATAAACATACTAAAATCTGTACACCTAAAGAAGCTAAGCAAGAAGGAGGACTCTGGGTAAGGTGATCAATCCCCATTCAGAAAGGCAAAGAGGATGGACATTGGAAAAGGGAGAAAACAGGCAACAGGTCAGGAGCCTACCACAGAGGGCCTCTGAAAGACTCTACCCAGCAGTGTACCGAAGCAGATGCTGAGACTCATAACCAAACTTTGGGCAGAGTGCAGGGAATCTCCTGAAAGAAGGGGAAGATAGTAAGACCTGAAGAGAACAGGAGCTCCACAAGGAAAGCAACAGAACTGAAATATCTGGTCACAGTGGTCTTTTCTGAGACTGATACTCCAACCAAGGACCATTCATGGACATAACCTAGAAGCCTTGCACAGATGTAGCCCATGGTAGCTCAGTGTCCAAGTGAGCTCCCTAGTAAGGGGAACAGGGACTGTCTCTGACATGAACTCAGTGGCTGGCTCTTTGACGGCCTTCCCCTGAGTGGGGAGCAGTCTTGCCAGGCCACAGAGGAGGACAATGTAGCCAGTTCTGATGAGACCTGATAAGCTAGATTCAGATGGAAGGGGAGGAGGACCTCCCCTATCAGTGGACTTGGAGAGGGGCATGGGAGGAGATGAGGGAAGGAGGGTGGGATTGGGAGGGAATGAGGAATGGGGCTACAGCTGGGATACAAAATGAATAAACTACAATTGATACATAAATAAAAATTTAATAAAAAGCAGTGGCAATACAATGACAGATATTTTTGAAAGGTATTTTTAAAAAATCATACACTCTTTTAAAGCAAATGTTTTATTAAAAAATTAAGTGCTAGAGATGAAACTCAGGGCCTCAAGAATATCAGACAGGTATTTTACCACTGACTTGATATCCACCCTTAAAATACTAAAAATAAGCCAGATCCCAACAAAAAAAATTGGTGTTTAGTATTGAATCTTGGCCCCTTTAAATGCTAATTAAGTGCTCTACAACTGAACCACATTCCCCAGCCACAAACCCACATAAATATTTGAGTTGCTATTTTTAAAAAATCATAAAATATGGCTAAAGGGGCTTTCTTATAATCTCAGCACTCAGAAAGCAGAGGCAGTCAGGTCATCATAAATTCAAGGCCAGCCTGGTGTACACAGAGTTTCAGACTTGCCAGGGCTACACAGTGAGACCCTGTCTCAAAAACTAAACAACAACAACAACAAAAACCTAAGATGTTATGGAATATAAACTACTATGATATCTGGTTACAGCATATATAAGATTATGAAGCACTGATTTTGAGTTTTGAATGTCTTAAGTAGTTACTGTTTTACATAATTCTCTTTTATCAAAATAATTCTGATCCTTTCAAAACACATTTTCATTGTCAATCAGTGGAACAACTTGAGTGATACCAGTAGAAGGCACTGGCATACTGTAGTCTTTTAGAATAAAATGCAGTCAGAAAAGCTGAGTAGAGATCACATAGCTGAATAAGGGTTATATTAGGAAGGAGAAATTTATTTTTCGAAGAAGCTCATAAAAAAGACTCTTAATACAATTTTCCCAAGATGTGAAGAAAGTATGTCATATTAAAGTCATATCAAACAAAATTATACACTGGAAACAAAAACAAAATGGTTAAACAATGCTATCAGAATGAAGTATAATTTGTGGCATGATTTCACTCTATCTAATTTAAATAAGATTCCTGCTACCTAAAACTCTGGCATCATTCTATTATGGTGGCCCTGTCAACAAGCCTCAATTAATGCTAATTAAGTAGACAAGATTCTATATGCAGTATAATAGAAAATAAACATTCCCCCTGTTTTTAAAGAAAGAAATCTCTGTTACAACATGGAAAAAGCTATCAAAAGGCCTGCCCATGGCCCTCTCCAACCTCAGTGACCTCCATTGGCACAATCAGTCAGTCAAGTGCCAAAGCAGCTCAAAAGTCTACCAGGATCAGTTCAGGATTCTACTTCCTGTCACAATGATTACATTCAACTTCTTTAGAAAGAAAAAAAAAAACAGCAAAAATTAAGATGTGATGGCTCACACCCATAATCTAAGTACTTGAAAAGCCATCTTAAAAAAAGTGGGGGGAAAAGTCAGCATGTGCATAGTGTTTCAGATTTTTATCAGATGCGTTCTCATTTAATTACTAATCTACTGTATACAGGAGATATTATTTTATAAAATGGGTTCAACTTTTAGCACTGAACAAAAAGTAGAAACAGTGTAGAATTACTGTAGTAGAGCACCTCAGCAGCAGAGCACTTACCTAGTAAAAATGAAGTGACTTCTCAGGTGACACAGGTAGATGACACTGAGGGACAAGTAACAAACCAAAAAAGAACAAAAAAAGGAAACCCAACTACACTACCACCAATAACAACAAATCAAAAATAGGAAATAACAATCATTGGTGATTAACATCAATGGACTCAATCCCCCCCCCCCCAAAAAAAGACACAGGCATGGATGTGAAAATAGGATTCACCCTTATGTTGCGCATAAGAAAAACACCTCAACATCAAAGAGAGATAATGCTTCAGAGTAGAGGGCTAGAAAAAGATTTTCCAAGCAAATGGACCAAAAAAGAAAACTAACAAAAGCTAAACTTCCAACTAAAATTAATCAAAACATATGGAGAGCAAGATGGCTACCATGAGAGAACACTATGTCTGAGGAGTAGGAGAGCAGAAACAACGCAGCGACCAGGAGACTGAACTCTGGGACCTAAAACGCCAGCATTGTGAGTGCCAGGTGAGCGGAACTCCTACGGTGAGAAAATCAAGTGGGAAAACCCTAGGGACACCCAGTTATTCCCCGGAAAAATTTCCTGGTGACCAGCGACGCACAGCTCTGATCTGAACGAGCAGCCACGCTGGGCGCCCGCACCCGCCATTATAGACTGGATCGCACAGTCTCGCGGGCAGTCTCAGGAGGAACCAGGTGCCGTTTTCACTGAACTGCTCACTGCGAGCTCACACTGCACCCGGGTTCTGCTTCAACCCGAGGGTGTTCTGCAGGCTCAGACCGATCATCGGAACCACCCCAGACTGAGTGGATAGGGGGACCGTTTTTGCACACTGCGGGGGCGCCCGCCGAACGCTTCCTCCAGCAAAAACTCAGTCAGTGTGTGAGTCCGCCGGTGGATCTGGGAAGAACCCGAGTTCTGTCTCAACCCACGGCTGAGAGGATCCTGGGACCATCTTGACCAAACCACACACTGAGGGCGAAAGCTGCATGCATCCGCCAGCAAAAAACCCACTTCGGGTGTCTGTCCACGGGCCACACAGAGAAGGCCTCGGGCACCATTTCAGACAGCCCTGCATATAGCCGATGCACACCAACCCAAACCCATTGTGTGTGCCCCAAATATCATCTCAGACCGTGGTGCACAGCCCCTGGCACAGAAGGAGGCAAGAAATCTCCATTCCAGGGGAGAGCCCTTAGCAGCAAGCCCAGGGCGGAGTGCACAGTCCCCAGCTGACATCTCAAACCTGGACACTCAGACTCTAGCACAGAGTGAGGAGTAAAGACTCCAGACCAGAGGGGTGACCAGCCTACAGTGCTCACAGCTTCTAGCACAGAGCACGAAGCTGGGCACACAGAGCCCGCAACAGAGTTCAACTGAGAGAAAACACACACCACAAACCACCGGAAATCCCTGATCTTCTTGAAGAATACTCCTGACAAAAGAGATTGAC
>JAQQSO010006315.1:0-11396 GCA_028658305.1 Pachyuromys duprasi
TTTTCACTATGTTAATCCTACCAATCCATGAGCACGGGAGGTCTTTCTACCTTCTAATATCCTCTTCAATTTCTTTCTTCAGAGATTTGAAATTTTTTTCATATAGGTCTTTCACTTGCTTGGTTAGAGTCACCCAAGGTACTTTATATTTTTAGTGGCTATTGTGAATAGTTTATTGTTTCCCTAATTTCCTTTTCGGCCCTTTTGTCTTTGGTGTACAGGAGGGCTTCTGATTTTTTGAGTTGATTTTGTATCCAGCCACTTTACTGAAGGTGTTTATCAGTTGAAGGAGTTCTCTGGTTGAAGTTTTG
Source organism: Pachyuromys duprasi (assembly GCA_028658305.1). Lineage (NCBI taxonomy): Eukaryota > Metazoa > Chordata > Mammalia > Rodentia > Muridae > Pachyuromys > Pachyuromys duprasi. The sequence goes on from JAQQSO010006315.1 coordinate 312, forward strand.
GGGTAACTCATGTATATTATCATATCGTCTGCAAATAGTGGTACTTTGACTTCTTCCTTTCCAAAGTGGTTGTACCAGTTTACATTCCCACCAGCAATGGAGGAGAGTTCCTCTTTTTGCATAACCTCTCCAGCATGTGTTGTCACTTGAGGTTTTTTTTTTTTTTTTTTTTGCCATTTTGACAGGTGTAGGTAAAATCTCAAGGTTGTTTTTATTTGCATCTCCCTGATAGGTAAGGAAAATAGATTCTTGTCTTGGTGTCAGTTTCATCTCCCTCCACTTTTCTAAGCTCACTTTATCTATCAGCTCTCTATACCTCCTGTCTACTCCCTCCCTCATATAGGTTCTGATTCCATTTTCTTTCCAGAAAAAGAGCAGGCCAAAATAAAATGTAAAAAGAGAAGGCAAAAGCCCTTACATTGAGGCTTGACAAGGCAATGGTATAGGGGAAAGAGTTCAAAGAAGAGGTAAATAAGTCAGAGATACAGCAGCTTCTATTGTTAGGAGCCCCACAACACCACCAATCCAACAGCCATAAAATATGCAAAGGACCTGGGACAACTCCATGCAGGCCACAATATTTGCTCTTTCAGTCTCTGTAAGCCTATATGAGCCCTGCTTAGTTGATCCACTGGGCCATGTTCTCCTGGTGTTCCCTCTCCCCTCTGATTTCTGCACTAGTTCCTTGCCTGTTGCATGGGCTTTCCTAATCTTCAAGGGTATAGATTCAACGGAGACCTCCAATTTAGACTCTTTCTTCACATAATGTCTGGCTGTGGGTTATTGTACCCACTTCCAACTGCTGCCAGAGGTAGACTTTCTAACTGGACAAGACACCTATCCACTAATCCAAAATAGACTAGAACATGAAGTAAAGGGCCCGTGCAGACATCAACTTGCCCTCTACATTCAATGAGCTGTGTGAATGTCCTCAGCAATGGGCCACCACTGTCAGAGATAAACCTTCTGTCCTAGCATCAGCCTGGGTTGTTAGGGATCTCCTGAGATGTTCCTCAGCCAACAACTCATTGGAATTCAGCCCATTCCCACAACTGGAAACCTTGCCTGACTACAAGAGGTAGCCTATCACACTGCATTCTCCATTACTAGGCTTCCTTGCTAGGGTCACCCTGATAGATTACTGGAGGTTTCCACATTGTTAGGGTTCCATCCCAACACTCAAGGCTCCCCTATTCCAGCCATCTGTCTCTACACTCTCATCAGTCCCAGTCCAAGCACAGGATTTATTCTATTTTCCCTGGCCAGGGAAGTCCATGAATCTCTGGACTACTAGACTACTTGTCCTAACCTAACCTCTCTGTGTCTATGGATTATAGGCTGGTTATCATTTACTTCATGATGAAAGCCATTTAATACTCACTTATAAGTAAATATATATCATATTTGTCTGTCTGTGTCTTTGTTACCTCACTTAGGATAGTTTTTTTTCTAGTTGTATCCATCTACCCAAAAGTTTCATTGATGTCATGAAAATGACATTTAAAAATTTTTTTATTTTTATTTTCTATTTTTTTTACAAATTTATTTTATATTAATCACAGGTTATGTACTTTGTATGCCAGCCATAGCCCCCTCCCGCATTCCCTCCCTATCCTACTATCTCTCCCTCATCTCCTCCCTGCCCCTTTCCAAGTCCACTAGTGTTCTGCCTGCTTTTGTGTGTGTCAGATCCCCTGGAACTGGAGTTACAGACAGTTGTGAGTTGCCATGTGGGTGCTGGGATTTTAACTCAAGTCCTCTGAAAGAGAAAAAACCAATGTTCTTTACCGCTGAGCCATCTCTCTGGCCCATGATGTCAGTTTTTTAAATAGCTGAGTAATAATGTAGATGTACATCATGTAAATGTACATTTTCTTTATTCATTCTTCAGCTGAGGGACATCTAGGTTGCTATTATGAATAAAGTCACACTGAACATAGATCAGCAAGTATCCTTGTGGTAGAATGGAACATTTTTGGGTATGTGCTCAAGAGTGGTATAGCTGAGTCTTGAGGTAGATCGAGTCCCAGGTTTTTGAGGAAAGACCATGTTGATTTCCATAATGGCTTTATACATTTGCACTGCCACTAGCAATGGAGGATTGTTCCCTTGCTCCACATCCGCACCGGGATGAACTGTCTCTTGTATTATTGATCTTAGCCATCTTACATCTTACAGGTATAAGATGGAATCTCAGAGTAAATTTGACTTGCATATTTTGATGAATGCAAGGATGTTTCTCAGCCATTTGAGATTACTTTGTTGAGAATTCTCTGTTTAGATATGTACCCCATTTTTTGAGCTTTTTATTGATTCTTTATGAATTTAACATCATGCACACAATCATTTCCCCATATTTCTGTACCCACTGTCCCACTGTACTCACTCTTCTAACCTTAACCCCAAAAGAAAAAAAAAGAAAGAAAGAAAAATCTATTGCTGTGGAAGCTTTAGTGTGTTATGGTGCATCCCGTAGTATACCCTTTTTTCCAAACAGCTTTACTTACAAGTGTTAATTGCAGTGTGTCATCCATCTGGTTCCAGTCCTCTGGCTTTTGGTACATTATCAATACTGAATCTTTATTGGAACTCTTCTCAGATATTCTGTTGTTACCCTGTGCCATGAAGATCCTGTGGCTGTGGATCTGCAGAATGGGTCTCTTTATGTGCTACAGCAGTTCATAGATAAGGTAGATGTTAGGGTGGATCAACTCAAAGCCCTGGATTTGCTCCTGGCTGCTAGCTGAGTTGGTCAGCCTACCAGCTCTCCCACAGTGGCCATTAGAGGGGCATGGCCTGTGTTCACATCCTCAGGCCTGGCTTACCTGTGGCTCCACCAGCAATGTCAGCTCTGCTGTGTTGCCCAGAAGAGGTGTGGGCCTGCTCTCCCACTCTCATGTCCTTGGGGCCAGCTCTCAAACACTGCTTGGGTGTGGAGCAGGAACAGCTCTTTCACACCCACACAATCCCAGGGATGGTGAGGGGTGGGATCAGCAATTTGGTGCTCACACCCTCAGGGTTGACTTCCTCCCATCCTTGCCACCAGGACCAGCTCTACTATGTTGCCCAGGGAAGGTGCAAAACTTCCTCTCTTGAGTGCTACAGCTGGCAAGGGGTGGGGAAAGCTCTCAATAAAGCAGCACTGTGTAGTCTGGTACCCCATTTTTTAATTTTACTTTTTGGTTTGTTGTTACCTAATTTGAGTTCTTTACATATTGTGGATATTAGCTCTCTATAATATATAGAGTTGTTAAAATTATTTTTCATTTTGTAAGTTGCCTCTTTGTCTGATTGGTGGTGTCCTTTGGTTTCCAGGAGCTTTTCAGTTTCATGAGGTCCCAATTATAAATTGTTGATCTTAGTGTGTGCATTATTGGTATTCTATTCAGAAAGTTGTCTTCTTTGCCAATGTGTTCAAGGATGTTTCCTACTTTTTTTCATTAGGTTCAGTGTGTATGGATTTATGTTGGGGTCTTTGTCTTTGATGAGTTTTCTGCACAGTGATAAGTATGAGTTAATTTGCATTCTTCCACATGCAGCCATTCAGTTTGACCAGCATCATTTTTTAAAGATGTTATCATTTTTTCCAGTGTGTATTTCTGGCTTCTTTACCATCAAACAAACAAACAAACAAACAAAAAACAGGTATCTGTAAGTGTGTCTATGGGTCTTTAAAATATTTTACTATTAAATTAAAATATTAATTTGGGACTTGCTTACAGTTTCAGAGGTTTAGTCTACTATTGTCATGGCAGGAAGCATGGCAGCACACAGGTGATGTGGTGCTGGAGACAGAGAAGAGAGTTTTACATCTTATTCACAGGAAGCAAGAGAAGACTATGTGGCACACTGAACATAGTTTGAGCATAGGAGTCCTCAAAGTCTGCTTCCACATTGACATACTTCCTCCAACAAGGTCACACTTTCTCTAACAAGGCCACAGCCCTAATAGAGCCCCTCCTTATGGGCCACCAATTCATGGAATACACATGAGTCTGTGGAGGCCATACCCATTCAGACCACCACCAAGGGATTATTCTCTAGTTCTTATCTACTGCTAAAAACAAACTTATCTGATGATTGTTGAATGAAGCATTGATCTACGGGTATAACAATATGTCAGTAGGAGTCATTTTGTTGCTTTGTTCCTTTAACAGAATAATAGTACTAGTTTTCTCTTAGACCTATGACCTATCTAGGCTCTGGTTCTTGGCCACTTTATCAGTGTCAAATATGGGTTTAATTTTGAAGGGAGCCTTAAACTCATTCAAAAAGTAGATTGTTACTCCCATCACATTTGTGTGAGTACTGTACCAGTATAGCTTATAGGCATCTGTTATAGGTCACAGGGTATGTAGCTGAGTGAAATTGATGATTGCCTTTTTCCTTTGGTAGCATATAAAGTAACTTACAGCACCATGAACCTTAGTCATTAAGAGTGACCCTTCTAGTTGGGCACGAGCTTGATTACTTCATGTTTGATGACATAAGCAAATCATGTCTTCAGCAATAGTCCCTTACTTCAGGTTGTCAAGAGCAACTGATAGCCTTGGCAATAACCTATGATGTTTGAGTGGGAGCACACTATGAGACCTCTTTGGCCAATGACTAAACAAGTTGTAAAACATTCTAGGCACTGGATATCTGGTTAGTTCATTATCTTGCCTGTTATGTGATGACTCCATTTAAATGCCTTCCACACGGGCATATATTTTAAGAAGCTTCTATAGTAGTAGGTTTTCATATGGCTATTCAAAATCCTTTTAGTGTTAGTCTGCTTTCACCTCATGCTCTCATCACTGTTCCAATTTAATTCTCCTAGTTTACATCTTATGATTCCATAATACTATGTTCTATTTATGCTTTTCTAGAGGATCTCCTCTTTTATCCTGGTACCTTATTAGCTACCTAACCTCTATGGTTATTTGCTTCAAAACACAGATATCTAAGGCTTAAAATCTATTTAAGCACATATAAAAGAAAATGTGAAATATTTGTCTCTTTGGGTCTGTGTTACCTCACTCAAAATAATTTTTTTTCTAGTTCTATCCATTTGCCTGCAAATTCCATTATTTCCGCTTGCTTAACAACTAAATAATATCTCATTGTATATATGTACCTCATTCTCTTATCCATTCATTAGTTGGTAGACAACCAGGGTGTTCCAACTTTCTGGCTCTTATGAAAAGAGCAGTAATGGGTTTGGAGGAGAAAATATCTCTACAGTAGGGTGTAGTCTGTCGGGGTGTTACAAGGTTAAGTGGATGTTTTGTTGTTGATTCACATTGATAAGTTACTTTAAGAAATGTGTCATCCAAACTGCAAAAGTTCAAAGTTTTAGATTTTTTTTTTACTGGCATTTAAGGAGATACTATGATTTCATTCTTCTAATGATAAGAGGAACAAAAATTTGCTGAGTCCTTTGTTACCACTTATCAGAGTAGTCAGAGGTAGAGCCAAGGAAACAAGAAGGTTAAGATAAATGCATACTACACATATTTTAACTTCTGATTTTACCTCCAGTACTGTCTGCTAACTCATCATCGACTCCATAGAGACACAAAAAAGGGTTGGCACCATGGATACTGGAGTAGAATATAACTAAAAATTTGTGGCTATGTCCCTGAAAATGTTTTCTCTATGTCCTGTCATTCTTTCTCAGGCATTCTGCTCTCACACGTTTTGTCTGCTGTAACACTTTTTGTCTTAAGAGCAGACATAGCAATAACTAAGATCTCAACCATATGTGAAAGTATAGATTTGATAGGTATTTAATGCTCTGTACAGGGACAAAGATAAACAATATATAAAAAAGTTATGACGCCATTCAGTGATTGGTAACATCCAAGTGGAAAAGGCCCTAGGTAAAGATAATAATTTGGATGAAAGAATTCCAATTCTAAATTCTAATTATAGTACATAAATATATGAATTTTCTAGATCATGGCCAAGAGCAGAAAATAGTCCAGACTGTGTCTCCTACAAGAGGATTAATGGGTCCCAAATTTTGATAGCTGAGAAAGTTGAAAAATGAGAACACACACACACATACAGTATTGTGGATACAAAAAACTTGCTCTGCAGATGAAGTTTGGATCGTGTGGAAAATTATGAGTGTGTTGAGTTAGGAGGTGGTAGAAGTTCAGGTATGGATTAGAGCCCAGAAACTAGGACCCAGGGTTCAGGGCTTGGAATACACACACACACATACACACACGCGCACACATGCACACATGCACACACTCACATTCACATAGTCTAGAGCCAAGGGCAAGAGAGTAAAATCTAAGGAACCAGTTGTCTTCAGAAGGAGATATCTTAAAAGAAGAGGGTAAGAAACATTCTCTCTTAAGTTCTTTGCCTTTTGAGATTTATAACAGATGAATATGTTATTTATTAAACAATACATTAGTAAAAACCACAGGTGTGTGCTGTGGTTTTTCACAGCTGCCCTTGGTTCCTATCTCTCTAGCTTTTGCTATGCAATCAGATGACCTTTAGCACTAAACACTGCATTGAAACCACATTAATTAGTTTACAACTGTTCAACAAATTTTATGATGGAAATAACAGTGTGAAGAACTGTTTTCAATTACCTTGCAAGCTGCTTTCAATTGATTACATTAAATCTATCCTGAATAACTTCATATGCCAGGTGCTGGGTAAGCTGTTGCTCTGTATGAGACAGGCCTGCAAAGTGTGGGATTTGAAGCAGGTGAAAAACTCAAAATGTGTTGAGTTAGGAGGTGGAAGTGCAGGGTGGATTAGAGACCACAGCCCAAGGGATTTCCCTTAGTTTAGGAGATAAAGAACTTCGAACAAATTAATAGGTTTGTTGTTTTGAATAAAAATGTGTCCCAATAGGCCCATACATTGGAATCCTTAACAACCAGGAGATGTCATTTTTTTTCTGGTTTGAAAGGATTATGATGAGGAAATGTGGCCTTGTTGGACTAACTGTATCACTGGGGCAAATTTTGATGTTTCAAGAGCTCATGCCAAGCTCACATCCATAGGATCAGGATGTAGCTCACAGCTATTGCTCCTGTGCTGCCTGCATACCATCATGCTCCCCACCATGATAATAATGTTTTACACCTCTGAAGTAAGCTTCTAATTAAATGCTTTCTCTTAAAATAGTTGCCTTGGTCATGGAGTCCCCTCGCAGCAATAGAAGAGTGACTAAGAAAGTAAGTATTGTTCTCTGATGTCAGCTGACTAGAAGATGTAGCTGATGGAAACATAAGGGAACAGCATGTGCGAAGGTCTAAATTTGCTGAGAAGAGTTTCTTTGGAGTAGTTATATTTTCAGTGCCAAACAGATTCAGGTTTTCAAGGATGCAGTAACATTGTATGCTAACTATATATTAATAGAGCGGTGAGGCTTGACTCTGGAATGTCATCCAATGATCTATAAAGGCTTGATCTCTGGCCTAAGGTAACTTAAGGATAGTGGCAGAACTTCTCAGAGGCTGGATCTAGCAGAAGTTAAGTCAGTGTGGGGCAGAACCCTTGAAAGGGAGCTTGGTAGTCTAAAGCTGCTTCTGCACCCTTTCTTTCTTGAACTAAGGGCCTTGTCCATGCTAAGCAATTACATTCCTCTCAAGCTTCGTGCCTAGCCTCACTTTTCTGTTTTCTGTCTCATTTTAAAGGGCATATCATGCCACCAGAAACTCAAAATAGCAAGACCAAATAAGGAGATGAGAAAAATCTGAACTTCTTTTTTGTTTAAATAATTTATTTTTTTATATTAATCACAGGTTATGTACTTTATATCCCAGCCATACCCTCCTCCCTCATTCCCTCCCACTCTCCCCATCCCTCCCTCATCTCCTCCCTGCTCCTTTCCAAGTCCACTGATAGGGGAGGACCTCCTCCCCTTCCATCTGACCCTAGCTTATCATGTCTATTCAGGGCTAGTTGTAATGTCTTCTTCTTGAGACTAGCAACGCTGCTCCTCCCTTGGGAGGAGGGGAGGGTCGAAGAACCAGCCACTGAGCTCATGACAGAAATAGTTCCTGTTCCCCTTACTAGGGTACCAAGTTGGATGCTGAGTTACCATGAGCTATATCTTAGCAGGGGTTCTAGGTTATATCCATACATGGTCTTTGGTTGGAGAAAGAGTCTCATCAAAGACCCCTATGCCCTGATCTATTTGGTCTTTGTGGAGCTCTTGTCCTTACAAAGTCTTGCTAATTTCCCCTTCATTCATATGATTCTCTGCACTCTGCCGAAGGTTTGGTTGTGAGTCTTAATATCTGCTTAGATATATTGTTAGTTAGAGTCTTTCAGAGGCATCAGTGGTACGCTGCTGTCCTGTTGCTTGTTTTCTCCTACATCCAGTGTCCCTCCCATTTGTCTATCTAATTGAGGATTGATTATTTTACCCCGGGTACTCTTTCTTGCTTATCTTCTTTAGGTTCATAGATTTCAGCATGTTTATCCTATATTATATGTCATATAAGTGAGTATATGCCATGTGTTTCTTTATGCTTTTGGGATTCCTCACTCAGGATGATCGTTTCCAGCTCCCACAATTTGCCTACAAATTTCATGATTTCCTCATTTTAAATTGCTGAGTAGTATTCTATTGTGTAAAAGTACCATAATTTCTGTATGCATTCCTCGACTGAAGGACATCTAGGTTGTTTCCAGGTTCTGGCTATTACGAATAAATCTGCTACGACATGGTTGAACAAATGTCCTTGTTGTGTACTTGACCATCTTTGGATATATGCCTAAGAGTGGTATAGCTGGGCTTGAGGAGTCACTATTCCTAATTGTCTAAGAAAGCTCTATATTGATTTCCAGAGTGGTTGTACAAGTTTACATTCCCACCAGCAATGGAGGAGGCTTCCTCTTTCTCCACAAACTCTCCAGCATGTGTTGTCACTTGAGTTTTTGTTCTTAACCATTCTGGTGGGTGTAAGGTGAAATCTCAGAGTCATTTTGATTTGCATCTCCCTGATGGCTAAGGAAGTTGAGCATTTCTTTAAGTGTTTTTCTGCCTCTCCTCTACAGAGAGTTCTCTTTTTAGCTCCATACCCCATTTTTTAATTGGATTAATTGACTTGTTGTTTTTCAACTTCTTTTGTTCTTTATATGTACTGGATATTAGCCCTCTGTCAGAAGTAGGATTGGTAGTGATCCTTTCCCAGTCTGTAGGCTGTCATTTTGTTTTGATGACAGTGTCTTTTGCTTTATAGAAGCTTTTTAGTTTCATGAGGTCCCATTTATTGATTGTTGCTCTTAGAGCCTTGTGCTGTTGGTGTTCTGTTCAGGAAGTAGTCTCCCGTGCCAATGAGTTCTAGGGTCTTCCTTACTTTTTCTTCTAACCAGTTTAGTGTGTCTGGTTTTATGTTGAGGTCTTTGATCCACTTGGACTTTAGTTTTATACAGGGTGATAAATATGGATCTATTTTCATTTTTCTGCATATAGACATCCAGTAGGTCCAGCACCATTTGTTGAAGATGCTCTTTTTTCCATTGAATGTTTTGACTTCTTTGTCAAAAATCAAGTATCCATAGATGTGTGGGTTTATTTCTGGGTCTTCTATTCAGTTCCATTGATCCACTATTCTGTTTCTATGCCATTACCACGCAGTTTTTATTATTATTGCTCTGTAGTACAGCTTGAGATCAGGGATGGAGATACCTCCTGATGATCTGTTGTTGTACAGGATCATTTTGGAAATTCTGGGTTCTTTGTTTCTCCATATGAAATTGAGAATTTTTTCTTTCAAGGTCTGAAAAGAATTGCATTGGTTTTTGATGGAAATTGCATTGAATGTGTAGATTGCTTTTGGCAGAATGGCCATTTTCACTGTGTTAACCCTACCAATCCATGAGCATGGGAGACCTTTCCATCTTCTGATATCTTCTTCAATTTCTTTCTTCAGAGATTTGAAGTGTTTCTCAAACAGGTCTTTCACTTGTTTGGTTAGAGTCACCCCAAGGTACTTTATGTTATTAGTGGCTATTGTGAAGAGTGTTGTTTCCCTAATTTCTTTCTCAGCCCTTTTCTCTTTGGTGTACAGGAGGGTTTCTGTTTTTTGATTTTGTATCCAGCCACTTTGCTGAAGTTGTTTATCAGTTGAAGGAGTTCTCTGGTTAAATTTTTGGGGTCGCTCATGTCTATTATCATATCATCTGCAAATAGTGATACTTTGACTTCTTCCTTTCCAATTTGTATCCCTTTAAGTTCCTTTAATTGTCTTATTGATCTAACTAGGATTCAAGTACTATGATGAAGAGATATGGAGACATTGGGCAGCCTTGCCTTGTCCCTGATTTCAGTGGGATTGATTTGAGTTTCTCTCCATTGAGTTTGGTGTTAGCTATAGGCTTGCTGTATATTGCCTTTACTATGTTTAGGTATGTGCCTTGTATCCCTGATCTCTCCAAGACTTTAAACATGAATGGATGTTCGACTTTGTCAAATGCTTTTTCGGCATTTAAGGAGATGATCATGTGGTTTTTCTCCTTCAGTTTTTTTTAAATGGTGGATCACATTGATGGATTTGCATATATTGAACCACCCTTGCATGCGTGGGATGAAGCCTACTTGGTTATGGTGGATGATACCTTTTATGTGTTACTCGATTCGGTTCGCAGGTATTTTATTGAGTATTTTTGTGTCAATGTTCACAAGAGAGGTAGGTCTGAAGTTCTCTTTTTTTTTGTTGGGTCTTTGTGTGGTTTAGGTATCAAGGTGACTGTGGCTTCAGAGAATGAGTTTGTTAATTTTCCTTCTATTTCAATTTTGTGGAATAGTTTAGAGACAATTGGAATTAGCAGTTCTTTGAAGGTCTGGGAGAATTCTGCACTAAAACCATCTGGTCTGGGCTTTTTTTGGTAGGGAGGCTGTTGAGGACTGTTTCTATTTCCTTGGAGGATATAGGTCCATTCAATCTTTCTACCTGATCTTGACTCAATTTAGGTAGGTGGAATCTATCAAGAAAATTGTCCGTTTCATTTAGATTTTCAAATCTTTTGGCATATAGTCTTTTGTAGTAAGACCTAATGATCATTTGGATTTCCTCAGTGTCTGTTGTTATGTCCCCCTTTCCATTTCTGATTTTGCTG
>JAQQSO010006316.1:0-11396 GCA_028658305.1 Pachyuromys duprasi
TTCTTCTAGAAGGTTTAGTGTGTCTGGTTTTATGTTGAGGTCTTTGATCCACTTGGACTTTAGCTTTGTGCAAGGTGATACATATGGATCTGTTTTCATTTTTCTGCATACAGATATCCAGTTGGACCAGCACCATTTGTTGAAGATGCTGTCTTTTTTCCATTGAATGGTTTTGGCTTCTTTGTCAAAAATCAATTTTCCTTAGGTGTGTGGGTTCATTTCTGGGTCTTCTATTCGGTTCCATTGATCCACTATTCTGTTATTATGCCAATACCATGCAGTTTTTATTACTATTGCTCTGTAGTACAGCTTGAGATCAGGGATGGAGATACCTCCAGATGATCTGTTGTTGTAGAGGATTGTTTTGGAGACTCTGGGTTTTTTTATTTCTCCATATGAAGTTGAGTATTTTTCTTTCAAGGTCTGTGATGAATTGTGAAGGTATTTTGATGGGGATTGCATTGAATCTGTTGTGCTCTGTATTATGGTTCCGAAGATGGAAGATTTTTTTACCCATCCAGATATTAGACCCTCAGCATATAACTTTTACTTCCTATATAAATCTAAATATTTAATAAAAAGCAATTTAAAAGAAAGCTGCTTTGAATTGCCATTGACATGTTTAAATTGCAAACCGCATGTCACATGTATAGAATTTTCTATGTAATGTCTTGGGCTGCAGTTGACCTCTGTTAGCTCCAAATTCAAAATGAAATTTGTGTTAAGGTGGAAATCGTGTATAAATATTACATCTGAAATTGATTTTTTTCTGACAAATTTTATGTGATATTCAAAACGTACTGAATGATTAGAAAAATTTAAACTTTATATTAGTTTATTCAATTTACTTCCCAAGGGTGTCCCCTCTCTCCAGTCCTTCCCACTTTTCCTCCTTCCCTTTTCCCCTCTCCCTTTAACCCCAGAATAGGGGAACCCCTTCTCCCCGAATTATCCTTCCCCTGTACATCAAGTCACATCAGGACTGAGCACACCCTCACACCGTGATGCCAGCAGGGTGGTAGTGGCAGAGGGAAGTGTTCGAAAAGCAGGCAACAGAGTCCATGTTAGAAAGAGCCCCATATAAAGAACATCCCGCCCTTCATCTAGTTACTTGTGTGCAGTAGGCCTAGGTCCAGATCATGCACGTTCATTAGTTAATGTCTCTGAAAGCCACCATGGGAGTGAGTTTGTTGTCTTTGTTGGTCTTCTTGTTGAATTCCTTTTCCCTCCAAGACCTTTCATCTTTCTCCCAACATGTTCACAGGAGCCCCAGAGATCTACCCATGCTTGGCTGCAAGTCCCAGAATCTGTCCTGATCAGCTGCTACCTGGGGCCTCCCAGAAGACTGTCAGGTTAGGCTCTTGTCTGCAAACATAGCAGAGCATCATTAATGACAGGGGCTGCCTCTCTACTGAGGGGTGGGTCTCAGGTTAGGCCTATCATTGTTCGAACTTTCACTCAAACTTTCCTCCCTCATTATCACTGTACTTCTCCCAGGCAGGGTAATTTTTGGATCACAGGTTTTGTCGGTGGGTAACTGTTCTTCTTCCACTAGTCCTGCCAATCTAGGAGATGGTCACTTCAGTCTTCATGTCCCTGCTTGTTAGGAGTCTCAGCTAGAGTCACACCCAAGAGTCTATACTGTCACTGAAGCTTCAGCTTGACAAAGAGATGCCTCCCTCCCCCATTTCCCTTCTTGTTCCCAGTACTCTAACCTCACACACACATTCTCCCCACATCTGATCCCCATCTTTGTTTCTCTTCCCATTCCATCTCCTGCCCAGGTCCCAGTCTTAATCCAATTCTGATGTCTATTCTATTTCTCCTTCTGAGTGACATTCTGGAACCCTGCCTTGGGAGGTCCTTGTTGCTTAGCTTCTTTGGGTCTGTGGATTACAAAATGATTATCCTGTACAATAGGTCTAATATAACACAACCTTGTCCACTTGGCCAAGTAATGAAGAAAGGGCAAGACAATAGCACTTCAGTTTGCAGTGACTTTGTAAGAAAGAGATAAGAAAAAATAAAAGGTATCAGTTTCCCATGTTTTAACTCATTTTTTACTTAATTATGCTAACAAAGACATATTTTATGATATAAAAATGAGTTTCCCTCAAATTGAATTCATATTCTAGTAACAATTTGTGTAATTTATTTTCATTTACTAAAAAAAATCCATTGATTGACAAATAAAAAAAACAGGGACATTCATATAAAATTTAAATATTTTGGAAGTTACAGGTGAAAGGTAACCACATTTACATATCATAGATAGTTATATCAAATGTTCTTTTTAGTGAGCAAGAAAAATTATACCCAGACACACAGTCTGCCAAAGAAATCACTTTCCCATCCTTAGAATTAACTGTTCAGAAACTTTAGTTAAGGTGGAGGAGAAGTCTTTCAGGAAATGTTTACCTTTCGAAGGTAGACTCTGGTGATGAGAAAGGTTATTGATACCTGTAATTTTGTAGTGATTTTCATATCGAACCATCACCAGTCACCACTTTAATTTGTATTTCCTCTTATGTAGGAAGAATTCTGTGTGTTTTTATTATTTGCAAGAATACGTAAAAAAAAGGAGATTGGCATCCTTTAAAGTGAATGCTGAATTATGCTCTGAGTATAATTGTATTCAAAGATATTGTTTATTTATTTTGAATAGCCTATTATCAATATGATCTTACAGATGTGGATATCAGGGAATAAAGATAAATTTTATAATTAGAGGGCATAGCCTTTTAGATGCATGTAAAATAAATATTTGATGCCCGGTCGGTCTGTCCTTCATATCTCTAAGCTCTACTTTGAATATGCCCTGTACTTGGTAGTATTTTTATAAGTATAAATAGTATAGACATATTTATCCTATAGGATCACTGCCTTGACTGATATGTAGATGCAATGAAAATGTTTAGATCTCTAACCTGTATGAAAGGTGTATGAAAGTACAAGGTGGTTTTCTTGGGCTTCCCCCACTAGGCTCTACCTTTCTTTATAACTTTAGCCCCTCACTTGCTTTGAGATTATAACAATGTCGGTTTCTCCAGCACACCACTTACCATTTACAACCCTCATCCTTTGTGATGATGGATGACACTGGGATGGATCAGAATGAATTTCTGTCTACTGAAACTGGTCTATAGTTTTAAAAGCTTGATTTATAAGAATTGAAAATTTATGGAAAATATTAGCATATTGAAAGAATGGTTTGTTGTCCTGTTGTCAAAAACAGTAATATATGTAAGTATGCATATATAAATATGCACATACATACACATGTGCAGAGAATTTTCAAGGATTGAAAATAGTCAAAGTTCAAACAAAATAAATTTAATATACTATGTAATAAAAATTAATAAGCATGAACAAGAATGTCGTGAAAGTTTTATAAATCTACAAGACAAAATAAAATGTCAGATTATGTTTAGACAGAGAACAGGACAGTAGCTTTCCACAGGAGGCCTCCACCCATCACGGTATTGAAAGAGATGTTGAGTCTCATAGACAAACTTCGGGCAGAGTGCAGGGAACATTCTGGAAGAAGGGGAAGATAGCAAGACCTGGAAGGGACAGGAGCTCCACAAGGAGAACAACAGCGTAAAACACACACACACATACACACACACACACACACACACACACACACGCACACAAAACAAACACCTGGCATTCTGTATTCCTCTACAGAGAACTTTCTGTTTAGCTCTGTGCCCCAGTTTTAATTGGATCACTTGATTTATTGCTTTTTAATTTCTTTAGTTCTTTATATATTCTGGATATCAGCCTTCTGTCAGATATAGGGTTGGTGAAGATCCTTTCCCAGTCTATAGGCTGTCGTTTTGTTCTGATGACAATGTTTTTTGCTTTTCAGCTTCATGAGGTCCTATTTATCCATTGTTGCTCTTAGAGGCTGTGTTGTTGGTGTTCTGTTCAGGAAGTTGTCTCCTGTGCCAATGAGTTCCAGGTTCTTCCCCACTTTATCTTCTAACCGATTTAATGTATCTGGTTTTATGTTGAGATCTTTGATCCACTTGGATTTCAGTTTTGTGCAGGGGGATAAATATGGGACTATATGCATATTTTTACATGTAGCTGTCCAGTTAGACCAGCAACACTTTTTAAAGGGGCTATCTTTTTCCATTGTATGCTTTAGCTTTATTAGTAATAGCCAGAATCTGGAAACAACCCAGATGTCCATCAAAGGAGGAATGGATACAGAAATTGTGGTACTTTTATACAATGGAATACTACTCAGCAATTAAAATCAAGGAAATCATGAAATTTGCAGGCAAATGGTGGAATATAGAAAAGATTATCCTGAATGAGGTATCCTAGGAGCAGAAAGACACACACAGTATATACTCACTTATATAAACCTATAAGATAGGATAAACATACTAAAATATGTGCACCTAAAAAAGATAAAGAAAAAGGAAGACCGGAGTAAGATAATCAATCCTCACTTAGAAAGATAAATGAGATGGACATGGGAAGTAGGAGAAAATAAGTAATAGGACAGGAGCCTACTGCAGAGGGCCCCTGAAATACTTTACCTAGCAATGTATCAAAGCAGATGTAGAGACTCATAACCAAACCTTGGGCAGAGTACAGAGAATCATATGAAGGAAGGGAGAGTTAGTATGACCTAGAGAGGATAGGAGCTCCACAAGCACAAAATTTATCAGGGGACAGGGATCTTCTATGACACTGTTTCTCCAAACAAGGACCATGTATGGATATAACCTAGAACCTCTGCTCGGATGTAGCCCATGGTAGCTCAGTAACCCAGTGTGTTACCTTAGTAAGGGGAACAGGAACTATTTCTGACATGAACTCCATGACTGGCTCCTTTACCTCCCCCCGCCCCCTACTCCCGAGGGAGGAACAGTCTTGTTAGGCCACAGAGGAGGACATTGCAACCTGCTCTGAAGATACCTGATAACCTAGGGTCAGATACAAGGGGAGGAAGACCTTCCCTAGCAATAGACTTGGAAAGGGGCAGGGAGGAGATGATGGAGGGAGGGTGGGATTGGGCGGGAATGAGAGAGGGGGATACGGCTCAGATACAAAGTAAACAATCTGTGATTAATAAAAGCAAACAAACAAACAAAACCCTGGGACCAGGGGGCTCTGCACAAATTAATACACCAAGCAAAGAGCATGCATGAACAGAAGCTAGACCCCTTGCTCGGATGAAATACATTGGCTGCTCAGTTTCCAAGTGGGTTCCCTAATAAGGGGATCAGGGGTTCTCTGACATGAACTTAGTGGTTTGCTCTTTGATCACCTCTCCCTGTGGGGTGCAGCCATGCCAGTCCACATTGGAAGATGATCCAAACAACCCTAATGGGAGGAGGTCACCTCCTAGGGGAGGGGCATAGGAGGAGAAGAAGAGGGTGGGTGGGATTGGGAGAAGAAAAGGGTTGGGTACAGCTCAGATACAAAGTGAATACACTGTAATAAATAAAAGCTTCACTTATGACAAAGGTAGTTTGCTGTGTGGATAGATTACTTTCATCATCTCAGTAACAGTTTATTTTAGTATTTGCTGGTTACATAGTACTGTTACTTTGATAGAGTGCAGGGATCCTTCTGGAAGAAGTGGGAGATAGCAAGACCTGGAGGGACAGGATCTCCACAAGGAGAACAAAAGAGCCAAAAACCTGGGCTCAGGGGGCCCTGCAGAGACCAATACTTCAATCAAGGACTATGCATGATGAGGACTTAGACCATGTGCTCAGATGAAGCCCATAGGCTGCTCAGTTTCCTAGTGGGTTCATGCTCCAGACTCCTTTACAAAATATGACCAGATGAATAAATTGTATTAAATGAGAAGGTGATTATTCAATTTAAATGCAACATTCTTAAGAAAACAATGAAGCCCTGTGGAATGCCTCTCAACTAATCCTGGGCTATAACCTGAAGGTGCTTGTACTGGGCAAACATGAACTAAGGGAGCAATGGCAAAACCCTATCAAGAAAGCCTAGTTGACTTCATGATTTAGGATTTCTATCTCCAAAGTTGTTTACCAGATCTGATTCTAAAGGCAATAAGTACTGTAACTTTTTTGAATGATCAGTATGGCACAGTGCATAGATCCTAGTGCACAGATCCCAGCAATACAAAATGCATCTTGTTTATGAATAACAAATATTTTATTAAAAGAATTGCAACAAAAACTTCATGTCAATGATTTATTTCTTTTCAAATACTATGTTATCTGCTAATGGATTACTTGAGCTCTAGAAGGATGGTAAACTTTGATTTTAGTTTCATTCTGTCTTTTAAAATAGGAAAAGATAGGCAAATTTAGGCATATACCTAGTGATAATAATATGAAAGAAAATGAATCAAATTATGTCCCGAGGCTTGGAGATACATTGTTTTATTGCATTACTTTCTATATTGATTTGATTAGTTCTCATACTATTAATACCAAATCATTTCCTATAGCCACAATATAAATTAAAGCTATTATCTTAAAGTGTATGATACACATTAGATCAGTGCTGTTATGTGAACTTGAACAACTGGTGGTCGACCTCCTATATATCTTTACCAACTGCTTCTACTGAATAGTACTATCTGATTTACTGCATAATTAATAAAGAAGATTCAGAAGCCATGGTATGTGAACAGAAAATTATGAATTTCAAGAATATTATAAAAAACAGTCCTGCTGTTTCTAATTTAAGGAACTAAAAAGCCACCCATTGTTACCTAGTGTGATCTGGAGACACCATATCATTCTATTATCCCACTGTTTGAAATGAGGAAGTAATGACATTTTTTAAGACTTTTTGGTACTGATGATTATTTTATTGTCCTTTGTTTTTTTTTCCTAAAGGCAAAATATACATAACATGTTTTTGTTTATGGTTTGATAAATAACTCCAGTAGACAAACTAAGGCCATTTTGAAGTTTATAAAATAAACTGTTAGGGCTGGAGGGATGGCCAAACCGTTAAGAGCAAACTCTTCCTGCCTGGAACTTGGGCTTGATTCTCGGCATCCACCCAGACTTCAAAACCTCCTGTAAATAGAGTTCCAGAGGAGATGACAGCCACCACCCAGTTCTGACCTTTGAAGGAACTGTGATCATCTGCTGCATCTACATACATTCACACATCCACATGAGTGTGTGTGTGTGCAAACATACACACACACACACACACATGTGTTATACATAATACTTCAAAAAGAATTCAAAGCAAAGCAATTGACAGAATGGAAAACATTTTATATCTAGACAATAGTCAATTGAATGATAGTCTTGTTAAAATGCTGTACAATTTATATAAAAGATATAATAAAATATTTTAATTACCCCATCAGCATATGAAAAAATGTGTGTTTACGTTTCAGGAGATAAATAATTTTAAATGGTGGTAAGTTGTAGTTATATTGATTTTCATTAATAATCCTTTTGTCCCAAGAGATATTTACCTCTTTATGTACTGAAAAGGGTGATTGTGGCATCTTCCTAACTTCTTTTTTTGAGTAAAGTGCTTATTTTAAGACTGCAGTAAAACTCTTTCTGCAACTCTGTAGTAAAACACGTTGCTAGCAAGTACAAATTCCAGAGTCCAATGGCAGCACAACAAAAATAGACTACTGTCAACATGACTCTTATTTCTGCAAATGCTTTGCATCTAATCATTAATTGAAGTAAAAATGGTAGTTCTATTAAAGTTTACTTGTCTAGCTCAGGGTCATTAATTTAAAGTATCCTCCCTTTGGTCCACTGGCAAATGACAAATACTCATTGCTGTGACATAAATTTGATTGACTTGATGTCAAAGTATGTTTATAATTACTGTTGTTTATAATTACTGAATTATAAAGCTGGCTTACATCAAACTGGGTTTTGAGTAAATCCTAACCTAGAAACATCTGTTTTTGTTTTCTTATTTGTTTTTGTTTTACTTTCTTGTTTGTATGATTTTTACATATACCTGTGGCAGTTTGCATTATCCCTGGCTTCTCTGCATTTTCATCAGTTTTTACACTCCAAGGGTGTGCAATATTGGTGTGTGGTTATGTGTGCTTGTGACTGTATGTTTTGTAAATACTACACAGTAGAAGAGAGAGTTTTACATACTAGGAAAGAGAATTTCCTGTTTGCTATAAGGTACTTAGATGGACTGAACATGTTATACTGAAATTGAGACAAATTTTGTTCATCACAGCATATGAAAGAAGCCAGAATTAACTTGGATTTCCACGAATGTCATGGGTATATTGTGAGATGATATCTCAGAGTATTAACAGTCAAAGTCACCTTGGCACTTGAAATATGTAAGTGTTGTTTGTGTTAGCATCTGGCACTGTGAAGAAAAGAATGTCAGCTTCACAGATGTTTGACAATAGTTTCCATATCACAATACAGCTACAAAATGTACTTTAAAATATTCGTCGATTATTATGCTCCATTCTTTTATATTTTCTGTAGCATTTAAGAAATTGCACATTCCTTGTCTTTCTCTCCTTCTAGGTGCCCATTGAGGCCAGAAGTCACCAAAATCCCCTGCAACTGGGGTGGGGCGTGACCAGTTGTGAACCTACTGATATCAGTTCTGGGAACTCAGTGCAGATCCTCAGTGAAAGCAGCATGTACTTGAGCCTTCTCTTTGTCCTCTCCTCACAATTTTTTATTCTGTTTACTACTAAGCATGGCCATTCTACTCAACGTGGCGTCTAGAAAGGCCTGTCTGGTTTTTTTTTTTAAAGGAACCTGTGTGCTTTTCAATCCTGCCCACTTCTACCTGACAACCTCTAACAGTCTCCCCAAACTCTGTTTCTTGTAGCTAAACTCTTTATTGCAGCTTTGGTTTCGTTTCTGTGTGGTTTATTTTATTTATCACATCCTTCAGGTTGAAATTAATGTAGGAAATACAGGATCCCCTTAATTTTTAATGCGTGTGTGTGTGTATGTGTCTGTGTATCATTATCATGTATAATGAATGCTTATACATACACATGTGTGTATAACATTTTCAGGATGTTTTCAGTACTTGACAAGCAAGTTGTTTTCATACCTTGACTATTACGTTTAATGCTGCATGGAAATAGGAGTGCAGATGTATCTTCTAGATGTGGTTATATTCTTGAGATGCATAGCTAAGTAGGGTTCTAATTCTGTTTTACATAGTTCAAGGAGCCAGCACAGTTTTTCTATAATGTGGTAATAACTTCAATTTTAGTCAGTAAGGCCCATAAGTTGTCTCTTTCCCATTCCTCAACAACATTTGTTATCTCTTAGCTATAGAAACAGTAGTGCTAATACATGTGAGGTTGTCACTTCTGTAATTACGGCTCCCATTTCCCTGATGAGTAATTAAAGAAGCCTAGCGTAGTCATATCTGTACCTCTTCTTTACTTGTTTCCTTATTTTCAGGTTATTTTTATTGATGTTAGCTACTGAATATATGTGTTCCTTACTTATCTTGGATATCATCTGAAGGGAAATGGGGGGAGAGGGCCATGAGGATGGGATTAGGAGGAGAGGAAAGAGGCTGCTGTGATCAGGCTTTAAAGTAACAAGATAGATAGATGATAGATAGATAGATAGATAGATAGATAGATAGATAGATAGATAGATAGATACGGGGGAAATGCTGAGGCTGCGGTATATGCTATCATCCCAGACCTGGAGATGCATGAATAGAAGGACTCCTGATGCTTTTTTGATACCCAATCTAGCCAGTCAGTAAGCTCCAGGTTCAGTGAGAGACTCAAACTCAAAATTTATTTGTTAGTCTGGAGAGATGGCTGACAGCTGAAGACTACTGGTTGCTCTTTCAGATGACTACAGATTGATTCCCAAAGCCCAAAAGGTAGCTCATAACTGTAACTTCAATATCAGAGAATCCAATACAATGCCCTCTTCTGCCCTCCACAGGCACCAGGCATGCCCATGATACACAGATATATATGCATGCAGAGCACCCATGCACATAAAGCAAAAGGAAATAAAACAAGAAGTTTAAAAATAAAAATGATAGGGATAGCTATTAATCAAAATGCCTGACATCAACTTCTTTGATATTTCAAAACAAATTTTAGATCTGCAGCAAAGTTTTAATTTGATAGAGTGACTTACATTTATTTTTAATATCTACGCTTTGGAATTACATCTAAACAATCACTTCAGTATTACAGAATTTCCTCTTTCATCTGCCTTTCAAATAGGTTAGTCGACCCTATGTCTTTGTATGTTCTTCTGGGCTATCTCTTATGCTCCATGGCTTTGTGTCTTTTGCCATGCTAGCGCCACGATGCCTTAATAGTGTTAGCCTGTGATACAACCTGATGCCATAGAATTTGGTGCAGCATGGTTTCTTCCTTCTTAAGTTTGCTTAGTCCATCGTATTTCTTCATCATCCTATCAGAAATACAGAATTATTTTCTCTACCTGTGAAAATATGGAAATTTCATTGAAAATTTAGCAGATTTGTCAACTGATTTTAATAAGTTTAATAATTTGGATAATGTTATATCTTCTAATATAACAAAGTTGTGCTAAGAAAGCATTGAAGAACAGCTTCGTTGTTTTGAAGGTCTCCCTTTCTCTGTGTAGAAAGCTTTCTCCCTCTTCACAAAATCCACTCCTAAATATTTTTATAAGTGTAATGACAAATAAGATAGATTGTTTGTTTAATTTTGAATAACTCACTAGTGCTCTAGATAAGATCAGATATTTTATTCCACAGCAAGCTTAATAAATATATGTATAATAAATATGTGTTAGTGTTTTTGGTCAAGTCTCCTGAAGCAATTACCTATCAAGGATATACAAATTGGAAAGGATCAAAGTATCACTACTTGCAGACAATATGATAATATACATGAGTGACCCCAAAAATTCAACCAGAGAACTCTTTCAACTGATAAACACCTTCAGTAAAGTGACTGGATACAAAATCAACTCAAAAAAATTAGAAGCCCTCCTGTACACCAAAGACAAAAGGGCAGAAAAGGAAATTACAGAAACAACACCCTTCACAATAGCCAGTAATAACATAAAGTACCTTGGGGTGACTCTAATCAAGCAAGTGAAAGACCTATATGAAAAAAAATTCGAATCCCTGAAGAAAGAAATTGAAGAAGATATTAGAAGGTGGAAAGAACTCCTGTGCTCATGGATTGGTAGGATTAACATAGTGAAAATGACCATACTGCCAAAAGCAATCTACAGATTCAATGCAATCCCCATCAAAATACCTTCACAATTCTTCACAGACCTTGAAAGAAAAATGCTCAACTTCATATGGAGAAACAAAAAAACCCAGAATCTCCAAAACATTCTTCTACAACAACAGATCATCTGGAGGTATCTCCATTCCTGATCTCAAGCTGTACTACAGAGCAATAGTAATAAAAACTGTATGGT